>CM026275.1:13885036-13925498 GCA_014851415.1 Cnaphalocrocis medinalis | reverse complement strand
AGGTGTAATATCGCAAACGAAGGCAAGCTGAACAGTGACCAAAAATTAAATGGCTCTTAACAAATAAATTAAAATACTTATCACTTGAAAATATCAAAAATGTGAACTATAGTTCCATAGAACTACCAAGTTGTGTGCAGAGCTAGTCCAAACTTCAAGTATGGGCATATCTCGAGCTGACTTACTAACCAATGGTAGATGGTCTGTACAACGACTATGACCAATTGATGAATAAAGCTAATCAAGTGTTATTGTGGACAGCACAAAAGTGAACCAGATACAGAAAGATGTGCTGGCGATATGTGCTGACAAGCGGTTTGTGTGGGCGCGCAATGCGACGGTGGCCTTCGCGCGAGGCATCCAGCAGCGCTTGTCCCGCCCTGGGCGCTATGCCTTGGCTGACAGGTATGACATTCAGCTAATCTATAAAATAGTATAAAAAAGGAACCTCCTTCCTCTTGATTATCATCAGGCGAGGTGAGCCAATCAACTGAGCCGCTTGAAATAAAAACGCTCTCTGATTAGACACGAATTAAACTATAAGCACACGACACGTGTGACTCTTACCATTGTTTCCAAGTTCGCTCTCCTACTCAATATCTCATTGAACACCAAAGGGGAATGCCCAAAGTTCAAAATAGTTTTGGCTGAAAAGCGCACACCAATAATTTTATGCGTAAAATATAGTATATAATGTAATTATTGTTGTGAGGTAATCATCAGATAAGTAAAAGTCGGAAATTCATTTAAAAAACGTTCTTTATTCATCGTCATAAACAATTAAGACGTCATCCAGAAATTGCGCAGGTACTGCTATATTACTTTCATGGCGAGCCCATCCCAAATACCAGATCACCGATAAGACGTGGGCACAGCATCCCACAGTTCGACGGCCTACAATCAATACAACAGTATTGTTGTATTGCTGCACAACCTGTATTATTACTGTTGATCAAGATCAACACGATCAGATTTATCAACACAAATAAATGCAACCTTAATAAAGTCAAAAAACTTACCTGAACGAGGTGCAATTTGACGAGTCATATCTTGTCTAATACCATCCACCACGAGGTGTGGTATTTGTCAATGTGTGTGATCTTCTTCGTAAAAGCTACCGTCCACAGGAGATGCATCATGTGTATGACCAACAATTGGTGCACTTTGTTGATCTGCCAGAAGCAGCGCTGTCTTATTTCACTCCAAGCTGCTGTCCAGCAAGAATAATTCTTGTTATACCTTAATACTTTAATGTCGTCGCTTGTTAATACCTGTTGCAATGAAAAAGCCCATATAATACAATCATATTGTCCACTGTAAACTGTTAAACAATCAAAAGATATTACGACAATTATTTACCACTGATTAATCAATCTTTGAATGAGATTTTGCACCTCCGCGATAATGGCGGGCGAGTGGTTGCGGGGAACGCGAGAGCGGAATCCATGTTCAAGCCAAGTCTTCAGGATTAGATCGCTCACCGGAGTCCATTTTTATGCAAATTCGTTGTTTTACTTAATAAAAATATTATACTCAATTTCAAAAGTTCAAAACTCGAGAGCTAACGTGAATTTACGTAAAATGACGTTTGACGTATTGTAAGTGGAGTTGCCACTGCAAATATAACAATCGATACCTATTGAATAAATGAAACAGTAATCAATATCGATTGTTTCAAATTATTAAAAAAAATACATTCATATTATTTTTTGTGTACCTAATTGGTGTCCTGGGATATTTATTTATTATTTTTTTTTATTGACTCCATTCGGCCTGGTGGTAAACAAAATGGTAGCCAACGGTAGACAACGGATGAAGTATCCTCAGGGTATCCTATCCGTTGGCATCGCCATACTGGCCCGCAAGCGTGAAGCAAGGAATCTGTCACGACACTAAAAAAGCGCGAAAGACGGTAACCTCTCTCTCTTTCTCAAGTATGGTAAACCCCCGCTGAGTCTCCGGTACCCTCACTCACTGAAAAAAACACAGCAGTTAGGCTGCTATTGGACGTTTGGCTGTTGAACATTTGGAAACTTATGAGCCTGCTATATAATTGTTCTATTTTGAATATAAATAAGAAATTAACGCCTAATTATACCTAAGGACGCGTCCTTAGGTTACTTTTATTTAGATCCTTAAAATCCGCCCCCTTGAGTGGTGTTGCGTTACTCTAATCGATAAGAACTCGATTTAATGACGTTTGGCTCTAAAATTGGCAACTCGACTCTGCACTTCCAGGAAAAGAAAGCTTCCTGTTGTTAGTGGGGTCAATTCAAACTTATTTAGTGTGATAAATTATTTTGGACTTTAGGGGTCTTTTTTTTTTAACACACGACTATGTTGACCATTTAAAAATAATTTTAAAAACATAATTTTTAACCAAAATCTTTTTTCTGGGCTGTGCTTCATTGGCCATTTTGGGCAATCGTCGCTTTGGTAGTTAGGTGCTATATTGGGTTCTTTAAACAACGTCGGTGGCAAACAAGATTCTGGATCACCTGATGGTATGGAAGCCTATCACCGCCCATGGACGCCTGCAACTCCAGACATTCGCTGCTTCTGAATGTAATTTTACAATGTGCTTACAGAATGTTAAGATTATCTAACATAGTGCTGGATGAGATATGCAGTTATCAGAAAATGAAACCTCCGTCACGAAGAAGTACTCATCCGAAAGCAAAGTTTATGATAGAGATGGCGGATAAGGTAATTATAAGAACACAGACGTGATTGGAATGGATTAGGTATTTTTCTTATTGAATTATGACGATTCTCGATCTTTGGCTCATTTAAAACTATTCTCTTACTATTTCACTTTAATCTAACCGTGTAAAATTATTAGATATTAGATAAAAACTTTAATTAACACCTTTTACATCTCACGTCATCGTAACTCACCACAGGTTGCTGTTTGGATAGACGAAGTATTAGCAGATTCAGAAGATCGAATGTTGATGATGGACTTTGATGAAGACGAAGGTAAATAATTAAATCGTATTATTTTGGAAGAGGAACAATTGTCAGCACTTCCATATGGACAATCTTCTGGCTTTTTATCTACAATCAGAGGTAAGTCCTTTTGAAATTGTGGCAATTGTTCTTCTGTAATATTTCGATGTAATGTTGCATACTCTTATCAAGTTGGTGAATCTGAGAAAATTCGGTAAACATTTACAAAAAAATCTGGAACAATTGTCAACAAATTCAAATGACCTTCAGCCGGCAATTTTCTCGGACGCACGTGAACTCTAGTAGAGTATTTGAGATACTCATACCTATCGTTACGATTGCTTCGCGAAGAAGTGGAGCAGAGCGTTGCCGAGGCGAACAAGCCTCCTCCTCCGCCTTCGGCGCCGGTGTCGGAGGCGACGTCTACGATCGCCACCCCCTCTGAGACGGTGGGGGTCTCCACCACGCCGGGTGCCACGCCGGACGCCACGCCGAGTGCCACGCCCGACGCCATGTCGGCTGCCACGCCGACTGCCACGCCGACTGCCACGCCGACCCCGGTCGCCACGCCAGGACAGACTCCCGCTGGAACACCTACGCCAGCGCAAACACCCAGAGCTTCAAAGACCAATTTACCACCACCACCACCTAAATAGTAAGCAATTTTTTTCTACTTCTGATGATGACAGGTCTTTATCATCATCACCATTTCAGCCAATAGACGTCCACTGCTGGATTGAAGCCTCCCCCAAAGTTCGGTCCCCCGCAGATCGGTCCTGAGCCACCCGCATCCAAGGGACTCCCGAGACTTTCACTAGATCGTCGGTCCTCCTGGTGGGAGGCCTGCCACGGTTGCGGTATCCTGCACGCGGCCTCCACACAAGGACCTTTCCACCCCAACGGCCGTCTGTTTTCCTCGCAATGTGCCCTGCCCATTGCCACTTGAGCCACGCGATTCTTTGGGCTGTCTCTAGGTCTTTAGATCTCCTGCGGATCTCATCATTTCTGACACGATCAAGCAAGGAGATTTCGAGCATGGCCCTCTCCATTGCCCTATGAGTGTCTTTGAGCCTTCTAAAGCGGTCTTTATAAGTTACGCAAATAATTTGCGTAATGTCTACCTATGGAAATAATGGTACCTACCTATGTAAATAATAATGGTACCTATAATTATAATGGTGAATTTACTTTTCAATCAGATATCATCGGAGCTGGCGAGGCCGGTGACATGGGTTTCACAGACAACTTTCTCAATATGATGGGTGGTGTAAGTATTCATTATCAACATAGCACTGTATTACAATTGTAACTTAGAAATAACCTTTATTTTTGTAATGTGCTGAATACTAATAGATCACAATTTGCTAGGTTATCAATATCAAGACTAGAAAATTGAAGAAAAATATGTTTAGTGACAATGATGATTGTAGTTTAGAAACAGTCCTTGAATGTGTCAAGCAAAGACCGGAGCCCACTGCCCCCACTTAATGAAACCTTTCTTAGATTATGTGCAAGGCGTAACGTGGTTGAACCAGAAAAGTTTTAACTGGCAACGTGATTTTAAAAGAAAAAGATTTAAAAAGGAAAAATTTTGTCAACGATAATAATGTTAAATGAAAGCCAAAAAAATGGAAAATTAAAAATACATGTAAAAAAACTCCATCCGACTTTTCTTCCCTTCCATTCATGCCTTCATTTTCATCTGATACAAGTGACTGCACGTTACGTTTACGATATGAGGTAATACAATATTCTATTGGTTCAATACAATCATTCTTCATTTTCCAAACTGCTAAATTACTTAATTCTTGTTTATTCTATTATGTTACTTGTATCAGATTGGAGAATGGAGGATGATCTGTTGATTGTTAGAAACATGATGATTTTTAATAAATAATGTCCATATTTTTTCAGGGAGGTCTCCTAAAAGGACGTAAGTAAAAAAGTTGTGTTATTTTATTTCTCTACCAAATTCCAGAATTCAATTTGGAGTCTCTAATTAGCTCTTTCTCTCTTCAAGTTCTACAAGCTTTAGCTGTGTGAAATGTCCTGTAAATTTTATAAATCTTTTTTTTTTCAGCTCAACCAGCATACCTGAAATTTACAGGCCCAATGCTTGAGGCATTCATAATTCTTACCGATTCCATGACTAACAAGGGCAATGAAAACCTATTGACACATGGGAAGTTTTCTCAAACCTATGAAGAGGGAGCCGATGAGTAAGACATTTCTATAAAAAATAAACGCCGCACTATTGATACCTATCCATGGTCTTATCACTTATTCCCTGTTTAAATTCCCTGTGTAAAGTACTTTGGATGACAAAACTTACATGATAGGCTGTGCGACGTCATTCTAAATCCAATATGGCCGACCATCCAAGATGGTGGATCTAGTTGTTTTAGCGCATTTCTAAATTATTTATATATTTTTCATTACCTACTATTGATGAGGATTCATACCTAAATAAAACATTGCAATTCCTGTGTCTCACAGGTTGAAGAAAACCCCTGACTTCAACGCAACGGAGTTTAACACGACCCTATCTAACAAACTGATCCAGGACCTAGCAGCAACCGCTAAGCCGAACACGCCCTCAAATCTCGCGCCTGAAATGAAAGGTACCTATATCATCAACAAATAAATTGATACAACATCACATACAAAGTCCTGGACCCAAACTAAGGTGCTATGGAAACCAGAAACAATGAAGGAGCCACAAATACCCAGACCTAAGACAAAATATCTTATTCATCAACAAACATTTGTCATGCTGCGGCAATCGAACCCGCGACCCTTGCGTCTCAACCGGCGCTCAAACCATTACGCCAAACAAGTCGTCAAAAAAATATTAATCAAATGTTAAGCCATTATTATTAACTATTGATGATTTTCTTTTACTACAAGAACTTCAAAAACGTAACGTATTGTTTGATTTACAGAAATGGTGGAAATCTGCTCAAATTATTTAGCTCAAAATGCTGAGTTCAATAGTAAGTTGATGCGCCTAATTTTATTGTTCAAATTTATTTGTATTATATATTTAGCTAATCCTTAAAATTATTTTTCGTTCAGAGGAAAAGGGACCGGCATTCAATTTACTTGTTAAAAGTATGAAGGCAAAGCCAGGTGAACAACTCTACCAGAAAGAAAAGGCAATGAGAACAATGGGGGAATAGGCCCTAAGGAGTAAATCTGAAATATATCGTATTTACATACATCAACAGTAGTGTACAGACCTACATTTTGAGGTAATAAGACTATATTTTCAAATGAAACAAATTCCCTTCTAGGGCTTGAAGAAGCTCGAGGTCTGGAGAGTGATCCATGATGATCCTACCTTGTCTCAAGCGATTCATTCTTCTTTCAAAGAAATTGGTGGATCCAGTTCACTACGCCAGAGTTGAAGACTGATATGACCGGTAACAAAAATAATGGTCTTCTTATCATGTTTACACTAGCTGACATTTTAACCGTTGCGTCTCAATATATTTTAGACTGCATTTTGTACGTGCGAAAGAAATCATCTTTTTTCGAAAAAATCTGAATGTCATGGTTTTAATACAAGAAATAAACATAGGCTCGCGGTTCCAAATCTAAAACTCCAAAAGATTAGTAGTTCATTGTAGGACTAAGTATTAAAATGTATAAAGTTGCCACAAAATGTTATGACTTGCCAATTCATAAATTTAAAACACATGTAAAAGCCCTGTTAATAAAGAAAGGATACTATAAATTGTAGATTATCTCAACGATAAGGATTCTTGGGTATAATGTCCCCATGCCTGTACATTTGTATTTTCTTGCAGTATTTTAATACTGAAATTATTATTATATAAATTTTAATCAATTAGGCATTGCAGCATTGAATTTAATTTTATATACAAATGAGTACATTTACTATTAATGATTATAATAATGACAAGATACTATCAACCTGTTATTGTACACCACGTCCTACAGTTTATTAGTATTTAATTATGCATACTATTCTTTGTATCTTATGAGGAGAATTGGAATGGTCATGCACGCTCAAACGTCCTGAGGTGGTGGCGCTATGTGGCGGGTCATTACATTCCCTCTGATATGGTTGAGTGAAATGATGGCTGACACATACGTCATACTTGTGTACAGGTGCCGCCTCTGGGCAAAGATTTAAATCATAGATATGCCCTCGCCATACTTGACCGCGCCGATTTGAGTCGCACCTCAAATAACCTAGTCTAACTCAACTGGGATTAGCACGAATTAGTTGCCGTTTGCACTCGGTGACAGTTGTACGACACAGCTGCCTGAATTTTTGACAGGAAAAAGCACTCAAAATGCCTTCATGTGCCTATTTATTGTGCAAGAAAAATACTACAAATTAAAATAAGCGAATGGTGTAACATTTCACTCGTAAGTATTTATATTTCATCAATAATTTAATTTATTTTATTTTGTTGACAAAACATCATAGTCTGATCGGCTAGCGCGTGACAGAGAGTAGTATTGGCAATAACTGTGAGACAAAAAGAGACAACATCATTATCTCGGTGGCCAATATACTTAGACCCGCTGTAGTACTCAGAACTCAGTTGATAACAGCTCATTTGTAAATGGTTGGGAAAAGTACGGTAGCGTCAGCAGTTTCGATAGGCATTGTTTTAATAGCGGTCAGATATAAAATAGTAATTTTATTTCGACTAGAAATCAATAAACATGCAAATAATAATTACGTATTATTTTTAAGTGAACGTTTATTGTTTTAGATTACCGCAAGATCCGCGTTTAAAAGAAAAATTGATCAAAGTTATCCAGCGGGATCGAAGGATGAATACTGGTTACCTGGACAATTTAGTCGAATTTGCTCTTCTCATTTCAAAGAAAATGATTTATGTTTGATTCTCCTGACCTAGGAGAATCAAATATAAATCATTTTTTTATTATTTGACTCTCCTAGGTCTCCTAGGTCGTAAAGTTACAAGTATTATATTTGTGTTTCTTCTGTTGTCTCATTCTATAACACAAGTGCTTAGCTTAGCTTAAGCTACTTAGTACGGAGTCAGGACATTAAATTGGGGTTGTCTTAAATTATAGCATATAAATTATTAAATTATAGTAAATATTACTCATATTTTTATAATGCGGAATAGTAGGGCAAAGGCCTTTATCTTAGAAATCAAGTCATAGCTACTATGATGGGATTAGGCATAATCAACACTTTATGCGGTTTGGTGATCAAACCCGATATTCGCTCTGTGATTAGAGTAATTATTTGAATAAATAGATAAAATATGTAATGTAACATTTAGAAATAAAATGCCCTATAAATAAAATTGCTTTTAAATTTAGGAATTGTTTTATTTTAGTTCCCAGTATGAAAATTTTGCTGACCGTATTTATCCTCATAGACAGTGACTTTCGATGACACGCACACGTCATGTCATCAAAATATTGCCTCGTTTTTAGGTGTCAGGGCATCTATGATTAAATCTTTGCCTCTGGGGACTGGTCTGCTCTGGTTTACCTCATTCTTAGCCTTTAACATTTTCTTCATCTTGAGTATTGGACTGTAGGGGTGGTATGAGGAAAACATTGTAATAAACATTTGGCGATTAAAAAGAGTAATGGCGAGTTTCTTGCCGGATCTTCTCGTCAGAATCAACTTTCCGATACGCGGTGGTAGAATCTCATTATGTCTATTTATTTTTTAGTATATCTTATGTATCAAGATATATATTTAATTTCATTAAATCATATACATTATCTTTAACTAGTTTAAATATTTTTCTTTATGTATGACGATTTGTAAGTGCTGTGTACAAGCCTCTGCAAATAAAGAATATTGTACTTTGACTTTGACTTTGACTTTGAGCTATAATTACTTCATCAATATTATCAGATTGCAAGTGGTCAACCATCATCACATTTTTATCCCGTTGTATTAACTTTTCAGAAACCTTGGATACTTGCTCAAAGTATCTCTCCCAACGCGCAATAGATGAAAGTAAGTATCACCAAGCTTTTATAAATGTAATTTCATATCCTATTTAGGCTCCATTTAGATTGCGACTTTCTGCAACGATACCATCGCGACTAAGTCTGAATTTAGCACCGATTCAGTTGCAACTGATATCTACTCGTTACTAAGAGCAGCGGTGTGTGTATGCTACATAGGATTGTGTAAAGCAAGACATACCTGCTTTTCTCGTTCTACTGGCTTCTGGAAACAGCTCGCTGCTGACCGTTGTCTTACAGACGCACCGTCTCGGAAGGAATCGTCAAGCACAAGGAGGTCTTGCTGGACAAATTAGCTACCAAAGACGCAAATGTCACGCCTTCAACTCACTGGTACCAGCGCTAGATCATGTGCAGACGTGCGGACGCATAATCCACTCCCTGGCCTGTACAGGAGAGTAGCTGGAATGTCCACTTTACCTGATGATACTAAACCATCTGTGTTACATAGTTACCTACTTATAAAGGCCTAATGTCTGTGTATCGCTGCGAAAGTCGAAATGTAAATTCCCTTATTGAAATAAAAAACCTTTTCCTGCAGTTGAGCGTGGCCTGCTTTTGATTTACTGATAAAGGAGTTGGAAAAAGACGAGCGGCTCCCTTCACACCCCAGTTTGACCCTGTGAACAGCAAATTCGCTGCCGCATATGTGTTAGTACCTACTTATTGATTGCACAATTATGAATAACCAGAAAAAAACTGAAAATTACTTCACATAAGTGACATCGGCGTTAAATGTTTTATAGCACATATAGTATGTAAAGCACTGTCAGCAGGATATTGAACCAGATCTTTGATCAATGACTGTGACTAGGTTGAAATCAGCGCCCGGGTTGTCCTCGAGCACTCCGGACCCGAGTACTGTGCCTATATTTACGACTGCACTGCACAAGGCGGTTGACCCGGCCACACCACAAAATTTGAAGAACGATATGGAAGGTAGGAATTTGTTGAATTTTAAAAATATGTATAACTTGTTGTCTATAGTTTGTAGGCTTAGAAAGGGGTTCGGATAGTATAAACTGGTAGTACAGCCACCTAGACTGTGGAAGGTTGTGGGTTCGAGTCCCACCTGAACCCTTCGATGATTTTTTAAGTGCAATATTTACTTAAGAATAAATTGCGAAGAAATGCTATACCTCTACCAAAAATAAAAATTATCTACGAGTACTTAAATACCAGTAGATTTGCAGTTGTATAATTTTTTGTAGGTTCATGTATTGTATAAGTACTTGCATGTACTAAACTCTTTGGCATATAGTTGAGATCGAGTCGAGTGCATAACTTAGAAATTTGCACTCACCTGGCGAACGAACACGTAACAATACCAATGTAATTATTTGTTTTAGGCGTCATTGCGAGATGCAGCAACTATTTGTCAGCTTTCGTACGAGATAGAGGTGAGTCTCTCATTCAAAATCTAAGTTAGGAGGGCACAACTAAGTTTAGTACAACCTTTTTTCTTTACACTGAACTTCGCAGGCAAAGCTTTAGAATTGCTACTGAAAACAATGAAGGGCAAAGGGAAAGAAGAGCTGGTAAAGAGGAATAACTATAAAATGGATTATGCGACGGGTGCTATGGAGTAAGATACAGTTTCAATATTAAACTGTTGATTGTTTAACAATCAATACCAATTAGGTTATAGCTATATTTTTATACAAAGAAAACCGAAACTTTTAAACTTCTTGCAACGCTTATTGGATTGTAATTGGCCACAGTAGCGTTATTAATATTTATTTAATCGAATTTGAGAATAAATAGTAGCCAAAACGATACGCCTACGCATTGATGTTTATCTCAATGCGCCTACGTATATTCTCTAGGACTGAAACTGCGCCACAGCTGGTGCCATTTATGCCGGTGAAAGATATCGCTGACGAAGTAAAAGGAAAGTTGACTGCGGATATGGAAAAACCTACGCCACCCGACCTGAAGATCGCTATGAAAAGTATTTTAAATCTATTTATTACCTAGTAGCTTCCGTCGCCCTCACTTCGTTTCGGAACTTATAATGTCGGTCGATTCTTATAATAATTCTAATTTCCCTACATAATTGCCAAGTATAGCGCTGTATGTCGATTACATCGCGCAAGTGTTTCGCCTTTCCGGGTTGCTTATAAGACTTGTCTATAGAAGTTGTGTCTTTAAATAATAGGTGGACACTTACTGGGATTTACACGCTAATGCTCTCATCAGCATGTAGAGAGCTCCCTGGTACACTTTGTATCGCCTTTTTGAATGACTTATCTTTTCGATATTATAACATAATTTCCCAGTCAATTATTTGGGACGAAAAGAAATCTAGTTTATTAAGGACTAGTGGCCCGCCCTCGCTTCGCTTCGGTATTTAATTTTTTTAACTATAGTTAGAATTGATAATTTTGGTGATCGTAACCTAAATGAAGGAATCTCAAAAAGATTTGATTTAAAAATGTTGGAAACTCTATAACTTTACTTGGTCAAATTTAATCAGTTCCCCCGTTCACCCTATAAGGGGAAGGGGGGACTTTTATAAAATTTCTATGCAAAGCCTAAATACCAACTTTCAAGATTCTAGCTTCAAAAAAATGGCAATACTTCGTTTCAACCCCCTTTCCCCCTTTTTAGGTGAAGAAAAAATAACGAATTCACTTTCATTACATTTGTAGGCAAAGCCCAAATACCAAGTTTCAAGAATCTAGCTTTAAATTGACAATACGGTGTTTTATCCCCCTTTCTCCCTTTTTAGGTGGAAGAAAAAAATGCCGAATTCAATTTCTTTACATTTGCATGCAAAGCCCAAATAGCAATTTCAAAGCTCTTGCTTTAAAAATGACGAATTTTCCATACGACGTTTTAACCCCCTTCACCTTTGTAAGCTGAAGAAAAAAAAATGCTGAAATTGCTTTCATTTAATTTGTATGAAAAACCTAAATACCAATTTTCAAGACTCTAGCTTTAAAAATAAAATCTCCCATACATTGTTTTAACCCCCATTTCACCCCTTTATGGCTTGAATTTAAAAAAAAACTAAAACAGGTCAATTTTTATTTTTGAAACAACCATAACCAAATTTTTCAAATCTCTAACATTAAAATTGAAAGACTTTCATACTAACGTAAACCCCCCCTTTCACCCCTTTAGTGGGTGAATTCGCAAAACCCCTTCTTAGTGCGCGCCTACATAGTAAGAACTACCATGTTTAAATTTCATGATTTTAGGTCCAGTAGTTTTGGCTGTGCGTTGATAGATCATCAGTCAGTCAGTCAGTCAGTCAGTCAGTCAGTCAGTCAGTCAGTCACAGGCGAGGCGTTACCTCTTTATTAATATTATAGAAGTATAGATATATACAATTGACATACAATATAAAGAAATAAAATGATGTGTCGAAAACGACAGAACTTAAAAAGGAGTTGGAGGCAAATTAAAGATAATACCCAATTATTTCAGGCTTGGTACAGGACGTTGGAAGACATTTGTCTCAAGGTGTAGCTATGCGAAGTAAGTCCTCGATTATATTTACTTCAATTGTGATGTTTGTGCGTAGATTGTTGATAATATCTCTATTTTTTATTACAGGCGGTGTGTTGCTGGTGAAAGGTTTCCACTGAACTTCTTGGCTGCAGTCAAAAAGTCTTTGGGAAGCCGACCTTTATTCAAATATAAAGCTTTTGGCCAAACCTATGAAGAGGGAGCCGATGAGTAAGACATTTCTATAAAAAATAAACGCCGCACTATTGATACCCATCCATGGTCTTATCACTTATTCCCTGTTTAAATTCCCTGTGTAAAGTACTTTGGATGACAAAACTTACATGATAGGCTGTGCGACGTCATTCTAAATCCAATATGGCCGACCATCCAAGATGGTGGATCTAGTTGTTTTAGCGCATTTCTAAATTATTTATATATTTTTCATTACCTACTATTGATGAGGATTCATACCTAAATAAAACATTGCAATTCCTGTGTCTCACAGGTTGAAGAAAACCCCTGACTTCAACGCAACGGAGTTTAACACGACCCTATCTAACAAACTGATCCAGGACCTAGCAGCAACCGCTAAGCCGAACACGCCCTCAAATCTCGCGCCTGAAATGAAAGGTACCTATATCATCAACATAAATTGATACAACATCACATACAAAGTCCTGGACCCAAATTAAGGTTTGTACCCTTGTGCTATGGAAACCAGAAACAACGAAAAGCCACAGACTCCCAGACCCAAGACAAAAATCTGCTTCATCAAGTCATCATCAAACATAGATATTGCTGCAGGAATCGAACCCACGACCCTAGCGTCTCAACCGGCACTCAAACCGCTACGCCAGACGCGTCGTCAAAAAAATAATAATCAAATGTCAAATATTAGGCCATTATTATTTACTATTGATGATTTTCCTTTATCTACAAGAATTTTAAACACGTATTGTTTGATTTACAGAAATGGTGGAAATCTGCTCAAATTATTTAGCTCAAAATGCTGAGTTCAATAGTAAGTTGATGCGCCTAATTTTATTGTTGAAATTTAATTGTTTTATTATAATGTAGCTAATTCTTAAAATATTTTTCGTTCAGAGGAAAAGGGACCGGCATTCAATTTACTTGTTAAAAGTATGAAGGCAAAGCCAGGTGAACAACTCTACCAGAAAGAAAAGGCAATGAGAACAATGGGGAAAGCCGCTAAGGAGTAAATCTGAAATATATCGTATTTAACAGTACATTTTAATGTAATAAGACTTTATTTTTAAATGATCAAATTCCTTCTAGGCTTGAAGAAGCTCGAGGTCTGGAGAGTGATCATGATGATCCTAACTTGTCTCAAGCGATTCATTCTTCTTTAAAGAAATTGGTGGATCCAGTCACTACGCCAGAGTTGAAGACTGATATGACCGGTAAACAAAAATAATGGTCTTCTTTATCATGTTAAACATTACTACTAGCTATAGTTACTTCATCAATATTACCAGATTGCAAGTGGTCAACCATCATCACATTTTTATCCCGTTGTATTAACTTTTCAGAAACCTTGGATACTTGCTCAAAGTATCTCTCCCAACGCGCAATAGATGAAAGTAAGTATCACCAAGCTTTTATAAATGTAATTTCATATCCTATTTAGGCCCCATTTAGATTGGGACTTTCTGCAACGATACAATCGCGACTAAGTCTGAATTTAGCATCGATTCAGTTGCAACTGATATCTACTCGTTACTAAGAGCAGCGGTGTGTTTGTATGCTACATAGGATTGTGTAAAGCAAGACATACCTGCTTTTCTCGTTCTACTGGCTTCTGGAAACAGCTCGCTGCTGACCGTTTGTCTTGCAGACGCACCGTCTCGGAAGGAATCGTCAAGCACAAGGAGGTCTTGCTGGACAAATTAGCTACCAAAGACGCCAAATGTCACGCCTTCAACTTCAGTGGTACCAGCGCTAGACTCATGTGCAGGACGTGCGGACGCATAATCCACTCCCTGCTGTACAGGAGAGTAGCTACAATGTCACTTTACCTGATGCTACTTAAACCATCTGTGTTACATAGTTACCTACTTATAAAGGCCTAATGTCTGTGTATCGCTGCGAAAAATCGAAATGTAAATGCCCTTATTGAAATAAAAAACCCTTTTTCTGCAGTTGAGCGTGGCCCTGCTTTTGATTTATTGATAAAGGAGTTGGAAAAAGACGGAGCGGCTCCCTTCACACCCCAGTTTGACCCTGTGAACAGCAAATTCGCTGCCGCATATGTGTTAGTACCTACTTATTGATTGCACAATTATGAATAACTCAGAAAAAAACTGAGAATTACTTCACATAAGTGACATCGGCGTTAAATGTTTTATAGCACATATAGTATGTAACTGTCAGCAGGATATTGAACCAGATCTTTGATCAATGACTGTGACTAGGTTGAAATCAGCGCCCGGGTTGTCCTCGAGCACTCCAGACCCGAGTACTGTGCCTATATTTACGACTGCACTTCACAAGGCGGTTGACCCGGCCACACCACAAAATTTGAAGAACGATATGGAAGGTAGGAATTTGTTTAATTTTAAAAATATGTATAATTCATTGTCTATAGTTTGTAGGCTTAGAAAGGGGTTCGGATAGTATAAACTGGTAGTACAGTACAACTTTACTTTACTTTTACTTAAATACCAGTAGATTTGCAGTTGTAAAATTTTTGTAGGTTCATGTATTGTATAAGTACTTGCATGTACTAAACTCTTTGGCATATAGTTTGAGATCGAGTCGAGTGCATAACTTAGAAATTTGCACTCAACTGGCGAACGAACACGTAACACTACCTATGTAATTATTTGTTTTAGGCGTCATTGCGAGATGCAGCAACTATTTGTCAGCTTTCGTACGAGATAGAGGTGAGTCTCTCATTCAAAATCTAAGTAAGGAGGGCACAACTAAGTTTACTACAACCTTTTTTCTTTACACTGAACTTCGCAGGCAAAGCCTTAGAATTGCTACTGAAAACAATGAAGGGCAAAGGGAAAGAAGAGCTGGTAAAGAGGAATAACTATAAAATGGATTATGCGACGGGTGCTATGGAGTAAGATACAGTTTCAATAGTAAACTGTTGATTGGTCAACAATCAATACCGATTAGGTTATAGCTATATTTTTATACAAAGAAAACCGAAACTTTTAAACTTCTTGCAACGCTTCTTGGATTGTAATTGGCCACAGTAACATTATTAATATTTATTTAATCGAATTTGAGAATAAATAGTAGCCAAAACGATACGCCTACGTATATTTTCTAGGACTGAAACCGCACCACTGCTGGTGCCATTTATGCCGGTGAAAGATATCGCTGACGAAGTAAAAGGAAAGTTGACTGCGGATATGGAAAAACCTACGCCACCCGGCCTGAAGATCGCTATGAAAAGTATTTTAAATCTATTTATTACCTAGTAGCCCGCCCTCACTTCGTTTCGGAACTTAGTGACGATTAATTCTAATAATATACCTACATAATTGCCAAGTATAGCGCTGTATGACGATTAAATCGCGCAAGTGTTTCGCCTTTCCGGGTTGCTTATAAGACTTGTCTATAGAAGTTGTTTCTTTATAAATAGCAGGTGGACACTTACTGGGATTTGCACGCTAATGCCTTCATCAGCGTGTAGAGAGCTCCCTGGTACACTTTGTATCGCCTTTTTGAATGACTTATCTTTTCGATATTATAACATAATTTCCCAGTCAATTATTCGGGACGAAAAGAAATCTAGTTTATTAAGGATATATACAATTGACATACAATATAAAGAAATGAAATGATGTGTCGAAAACGACAGAACTTAATAAAGGAGTTGGAGGCAAATTAAAGATAATACCCAATTATTTCAGGCTTGGTACAGGACGTTGGAAGACATTTGTCTCAAGGTGTAGCTATGCGAAGTAAGTCCTTGATTGTATATTTACTTCAATTGTGATGTTTGTGCGTAGATTGTTGATACATAAATCTCTATTTTTTATTACAGGCGGTGTTGCTGGTGAAAGGTTTCCACTGAACTTCTTGGCTGCAGTCAAAAAGTCTTTGGGAAGCAGACCTTTATTCAAATATAAAGCTTTTGGCCAAACCTATGGAGATGCAGCTGAAGAGTGAGTATACTTATTATTTACAATTTCTTCCAAGTTTGCAGGTGGAGCAAGGTTATGACCGAATGGTGTCCTAGAAACGACAGAAGAAGTTCAGGTCGTCTGGTGTCACGATGGGTCGACGACATCGCCAAAATCGGAGGGACTACATGAATCCGAGCAGCTCAGGACCGGGTACTTTGGAGTAAGGGAAACAAGGTCTCTACTTAGCAGTGGGTACTACCATACTGATGATTACGATGATTATGATGAAAGTTCTTTCAAGGATCGGCAACACGTTAGCAAATGCCTTGTGTTGCAGGTGTCCATAGGCTGCGGTAGTCTCTTATCATCAATCAACTGCATGCTTAATTGCTTATTTTCCACACATTTTTAAAAAACAAAATTCAGAGGCTACCGTGAAAAATAATAGAGACCAGACAGCTGAAGAAGTAATCCACACCCAGACCTGTGCGTGACTGTTTAGAAAACTTGACCTTTGACCCGAGCGAATTTAACGTGACATTCCGTACATGTGCTTCTTTTAGCTAGTAGTGAAAGTTTTTTGTGAAGCAGACGCAAAATAATTAAATGTCACGACATTCACTCATTTTAATACCTTGTATATTTCTTATCTTTTAGGCTTAAGTATGCAGGTCCGTTACAAAGTGATCCAAAATGTGAAGAGTTGGAGCATCAAATATCTTCAGAGATGGCTCGGGGAGTACCCACCAAACTTGCACCAACTATCACGCAAGAACTTAAACGTAACTATTTCTTTAACAGTTATTAGGTTTATTCAATCAAAAACAATACCGATAAAAATATGGAGTGGTGAACATTCTGCCATGAATGAGAACTCTTTCTTTTTCCTAAAATCGGAAGGAGAAAGAGATGTCATGCGCCAGCGCATCGAGAGTTTCCGCCCTTATTACCGTCACTAGTTGCAAAGTAGGGAAAATGTTTACTAGTATAAACTGGGGTCTAAAATGCGTCCTTGCATGACTCCCCCGTTTTTTTAGAGAACTGAGTATAATTATCATTTCCTCGATTTCAGCGACAATGACTGAGGCATCAAAGCATTTGGCTAAAGTTGGAACAGAGAAAGGTGAGATTTTGTTTTCTAATAGGAACCAAAGTAGAAAGGTACTACATATTATTTACATAGTATTACCTATTAAGAATTTTGTAAAATGAACTTTTTTAAACAAAATTGTTATATTTTTGATAATTTTTCGATGGTATTGCATTATACAGGCGAGGCCTTGGACTACCTTGTTAAACTGATGAAGGAGGAAGGCGACACTCCGCTAGGACAGCTTCAAGGATATGAGCAGACCTATAGAGATGGAGCTAGAAGGTACATTAACAACATTTATTAGGATTTCATCAGATACAAATCTATGGGCATTTGCTTGTAATCTAAATGAAGGATTTTTTTTGTAAAATTTAGTCAAAGGAAACTTTTATAAGTTTGCTTTCATTAAAGCTTTGTTTTGTTTTCATATTTTGTCTAAACACTAACATACGTTTTTTTTTCTAGGATTGAAAATGCACCGAGCTTAGCCAACGACAAGGTGGACAAAGGAGCGTACGAGTCGGTGAGGGGCAAACTTACTGCCCTCACGGAGAAGAAGCCCGCACCAGAACACGCCAAGATATTACCAGGTAGGCACATCAAGCCATATTTTATATTGGAAATCTTTTCAAAAAAAGTTACATTATTTTTATTTTGCTAAGTCTGACTTAGTGCAAAAACTATGGACTTTAATGGAAACATGAATTTAAAATAATTCGATTGCGGTTTTGCAGGAATACTGGACGATTCATCAAAGTTCTTGGCAGCTCCGTTCCCGGAAAGTATGTATAGTTTTGATATACATATCATACATTATCTTACTGTCAAATAAATCATAAACATTTATAAATAGGTACTAAAGTCTAATCTGGTCGGTAATTTGGCAGAATTTCGAATGAAACTACATTTTAAAACACCATTACTTTTCTTTTAATACAAGATTCCATTCTTCTCCTTTCAATCTGATATACACCCAAGTAGATAGGTTACCAATAGCTAACCATTAACGTCCCTATTAGATATTATCATCAGATCTCTTACTAATTTTAACTAGATGATGCTGAGAAACGTCGTGTGCTTGCGGACCTAATGGCGCGTAAGGAAGACAACCTCGTGGGCCAAGAAGGACTCTACAAACTCACATACAAGGAGGGTGGCGACGAGTTAGTTGAAACATAATATATTATAGGGTGGTTTTCTGGTCAAAAACAAAACAAAACATATTTTTGAAAAAACGTCAGACCCGCTCTGTCAGGAAAAACCGATCTAAGCCCATTTGGATGTTGGGAGAGACAGTATGGACATGGATCGTGTTGTGAGTGATTTAGTAAAAACTTGTCGCAAAGTGATGAATAATTCATCGTAAGGCCCAGACAGCAGACACAATGGAAATTCAATTGTTTTATGTCTTATAAAAGGCTTTTATAGGGTCTTACGACGTTAAGAAATAATAATACTAGTTGAATTCTTAGGTACTCGTAGCCATATTGTCTACTTTCTAACGTAACACGGCCTTTTTCTTTATTTTGTAGAATAATGAAAGCCCCAGTCGGAGTTACCACGGCTCACAGCGAATCTAAAAAGGCCGAAATGGTGGGCAAAATTGCCACCGTGATACCAGATAAGAAATTGGCGGATGCTTTAAAAGGTAAAAGCAAAAAAATAAGGCATAATAATACGAAAGGGATGCGGATTTGAAACTTGTAACTTATTAATAAACGAAATCATAATTAAATTCATGATTATTTATTTACAGACCCGACGCATGAAGGAGCTGCTCATATAACAGATATACTTAAAGGAAGAGGTCAGCTAAATATTTTTATAGTTAATTAATTTTTAACTTCAGACAAAGATATTAGACAACATATTTTTCAACAGGTGAAGCCATGCAAGACATACACGACAACATGAAGAAAGATGGCACTAAAGACTTAATAAATATTGGCAAGTTTCAGAAACAGCATATCGGGGGAGCTGAAATGTAAGTGACACTAACAAATTGTATTTAGGTTAATGCCTATCTCCAGTAAACAAATTTATAATAACTATCATCTTATGCGCCGATCGCCCAGCATACACTTCGATAATAATTTAAATAAACATGTAGTATGAAGTATAAATATTCATCCAAACACCACTTTTGGTAGGATCGAACAGGCACCGAATTTCGGTGGACAAAAACCTGTATCTCCGGTGATATACGACAGAGTGAACGAAAAAATACAAGCGCTTCCTTCAGTCATCACATCGGATAAGCCGCATATGCAAGGTAGGTCATCATCATTATCATTTCAGCCAATAGACGTGCACTGCTGAACATAGGCATCCCCCAAAGTTCTCCACACAGATCGGTCCTGTTCCACCCGCATCCAAGGGCCTCCCACGATCTTCACTAGATCGTCGGTCCACCTGGTGGGAGACCTGCCACGGCTGCGGCCTCCTGCACGCGGCCTCCACTCAAGGACCTTTCCACCCCAACGGCCGTCTATTCTCACAATGAGCTCTACCCAGTGCCACTTGAGCCACGCAATTATTTGGGCTATGTCCGCGACCTTAGATCTCTTGCAGATCTCATCATTCTGACATGATCACGCAAGGAGATTCCAAAATAGGTATTGCCATTGATACTTCATCTGTGTTACCTCTGTAAAGAAGACCTTATCAATCAAGGAAAAAGGCAGTAGGCTCTCATCGGTGGAAAACCAAAACCTGAAAGATCTGGAAAGAGTTCTGTTTGACGGACATACAGCCAAGAATATAGGTACATACTATATTGGCGCGAGGAGAGCCGACCGCGAACGAAGAGAATAAGCAAGGAACACGAATATAGAAGATTTAATTTATAGGACATTTAAGTGAGGTTAAAAAAATTAAACTGAATTTAAATAATTTCAAAATCTCAACGAGACTTGTCTCCTTTTTATATGCTTTTGCGTTGTGTTTAAAAAAAAATATTATTTGCAGAGACGAGTGAAATCACCGCCAATTATATTGCTGGAGTCGCTACCAAAGAATGTTAGTAGTAGATCAGGGATTTTATTTATTTCATAGTTACTTGAATCCTAACTAATATTAGGTATAAATGCGAAAGTAACTCTATCTGCTGTTACTCTTTCACGCCAAAACTACTAACGGATTTGAATGAAATTTAGTACATATACAGATGGCTATGCTAGACCCTGAAAAAGAACATAGGCTACTTTTGGGGGTTGTAAGGGGGTTCAATTATTATGCAATTAAAAATGCTACCCAAAGATACTATTCCACGCGGACTAAGTTGCGGGTAACAGTATAGAATTAAATGTTTTACGAATAGGCAATACGATTTGAAGGTTGCAAAACGAAACAAATTAATTTCAGGTGGTTTAAGTGCTAAGGAGCTAGCAGAACTTGATGCAGCTGGTCGTAGTGGTGCTGGTGGTATTGGTGGCACTGGTGGTGTTGGTGGCACAAGTGGTGTTGGTGGTATTGGTGGCGCTGGTGGTCTTGGCGGTGCTGGTGGTGTTGGCGGTGCTGGTGGTATTGGCGGGGTTGGCGCTGGTGTTGGTGGTATTGGTGGCGCTGGTGGCGTTGGTAGTGATGGGTAAGCAAAAGCGTCTCTGTAGAATATTTTATGTTTGGTTGTAGCAATTCCTTGCAATTATTCTTAAATAAATAACTGCATATGGCAAATTAAGCACTTACGAAATTCGTCGGCATAGTAAGGGGTTCGGTTAGTATAATTGGTAGTACAGCCACCCGGACTGTGGAAGGTTGTGGGTTCGAGCCCCACCTGAACCCGTCGATGAAGTGCGTTATTTACGTCTCTGTATAACATATATTGCCTCAACTCCTGGAAGTAGAGGCAATATACAGAGAGTTTCGGTAACATTTACATAACATCCTTTTAACCATGTCTTTCACCAACCATTCTAAACAACGTTTGTTTTATATTATATTCACGTGACTTTGTTCCATTTAATGGGGCGTCGAAAAGTTTTGGTTCAAGGCAATATGACAGTTTACCGATGCACATGCAAAATATGGGTACCTCCTTAAGTTTAAAATTCTTATTTCATTGGGAGGTTGCCATTGACTGCCTTGGTGGCTCAGTTGGTAGTGGGTCGCACCTTAAAGCGACGGCTGCGCTTGGGTTCCCGGGTCGGGCCAAAAATTTGTACCTGAGTTTTCTGTTCAGAAATTCTTAGTGTCAGCCCCAAGGCTGGAAGATGGCAGTCTTGTACCCCCGTGCCTCGGAAAGCACGTTAAGTAAGCCATTGATCCTGCGCCCAATATCTCTTCGGATGTGTCACACTGGTGTCCCAACGAATTAAAAGGGTAAGGGAATAGAGAGTGCACCTGTGTTTGCGCACACACTTGAGCACTATATCCTGCGCACGTGACTGATCTTTAAGATTGGCCGCCGTAACCGAATATCGGTTGGAGGATTTTATTATAATTGGGAATTCGGCATTTTAAAACAGCAAGCCAGGGTCTCCTTGGTCGTCTGCAGCAGGTACGAGGGGAGGGGGCGCAGACGACGCCGACGCGGAGGCGCGCTGGCGCGCAGAGGAGGAGGCCGAGCGGCGCCGGCGCGAGGCGGAGGCGGAGGCCGAGGCGAGGCGCAGGCGAAGCGGAGACCAGAGTAAGGCCGTCAGATGGTTTTTTTATGCAGTTCCGCCGCACGCGGGCGTGTAACGCAAGCGTCGCTCGTGGGCGGCATGCCCAGGGGGGCGGCAAATTGAGCGACTTCTCAGCAGTAGCGTGTCTTGTTAGTACGGCGACTAGGGCGGCCTAATCAGTATTGCACGAAATAGCTGGCGGGGGGCCTGTTGGCAGACGAGCATGCCGCGACACCAGTAGAGTCACAAGTGCGATGCCAACTTTTTAACACCCTTTCCCCCCGATTTCGCCACTCAATCGGTGAAACACTTAAAGGTCTTCTGTGAGGCCGTGGTATAACTCCGGTCGAGCCGGCTCATTAATGCCAAAGGGTGGCTCTCTGCTACGGTTATATTTATTCTCGTACTCGTATTCAAAAACAGGTTTACGTTGGAACTTTCAAAAAATTTATATCTAAAATGCGATTTCTTTCAAACAAACTATAAGGTAGAGAAGGAAAGCAACGTTAAGTTTTTCCCTCATATATGCTATGTGCAATAAAAACGTTGTTCTATACCTATAAACACTTGAAAACAAAAAAAATATACCAAAAAAACTACCTTGTTACAGGTACGACTGGACGCGGACAGGGCGAAGGTAAGTACATATTGGCTTTTGAATAAAAAAATATCATAAATGGGACATCTGTTCTGTAGAAGTAGATTTATCATGGAAACCTCACAATTTATTATAATTACCTAATACCAGAGACGGATCCAGACCGAAAAGCAGCAATGGGTATTCTTCACACGCAGCTCAAGGCTAAAGGCGGCGAGACGTTCTACAAGCAGCCGCAAACTGAACTGGGACACGCACAAGCCTCAGAATGGTAATACGAAAAATTAATATTTTACTGACCATCAGTTACGAGGACGACGCGCGACGTTTATTGTTTCGCTAGGCCAAAGTTGGAGTACACAATAAAATCAATGTTTCAGTAATAGATTTTGGCATTTATGGGTGCTTGATAGATCAAGTGGTGTAAAAAGTAATAACGTAGAATGTTTAAAGCCACAAAAAAATCTTAATGTGCAGCCACTCAAGGCAGCAATCAAAAATGTTTTCTGTAAATATCTTGAATGCATCACAACGAATGAGAATCACCCTTAACCCAATCCAATAAACACCAGGTTGAACAAGCCCCCCGATGAAGGTGGACAAGACAGTGAAGGAGGCCGCGGACACGGGCCGCCTGCACAAGAAGTTCGAGAGGAAGCTGAGCTCGCTCGTCAACAAGTCCACCCCCTCCGCAATGAAGGACACCATGCAGGGTTAATGACGATGCCATGATGGCTATCACGTGTGAAACAACCGCTAGCCGCTTACTACTTATACTGAGGTCCAACTTTAACGTCATTGATTGTATAATGACATTTTAATATCTCACATCAAAAATAGCCAATCAGTGTAGATGGACCGCAGATCTACATTACGCCATTTAGCGGATTTTTCACACGTGGTAGCCGCCATTTTGCATCTTTTCTTACTTTTGGTAGCGAGCAAGAGAAGTTTGAAAATTTGCTGCAGACGCAACTACCCAAGTCAAGTACTTTTTTAAACACCACAACCATGACAGCTCCTGTTTACTCACCAAGTAAAATCTACTCGGGCAGATCACTCCCAGACTTTGTGGCGGGAGAGGGGTCACGATACCAATATGTTGCTACGCCACGGCACTATCCGCAAGTCTTACAACGATGGAGCCGAAATGTAACTATTCTTTCTCAGCACGAAATAATACGACAGGCTAAAATGTTGAAGATACCTATATAGAGGATTAACTCGATATATTTTTAAAATTTTAAGATTGCGAGGAAAGAATACCGATCAACTCAGCGTTTCTAACGCCGATCCGGTTGTTGCAAGAAAAATACAAATAAAACTCAATAATTTGATGAGTGACAAAACGCCAGATAAGTACAAAGCGTTAATGGATGGTAATTATACTTTTTACTATGATTTTTTAGTTAGTAAAGTAGTATTGATTGGCCTAAAAAGTTAAGTCGTAATTCCATCTTTCAGACGTTATCGAGGATACCACGAAATACTTGGCTGTTCACTTATTGCGCCCACGTAAGTTAAAAATTACTGTAACGCGGGAGTTATTTCGCTAAACGCAATATTTTAAATTTTCGCGGTTTTACTTGGTTGGTTGCCTGTCATTCTGTGGTGCCGCGCTCTGACGAATCAGAGCGCAGGCCCAAGGTCAGCGATGCCCGCTCTATGCTCGATTGCGGGGGAATCCGCCATGATGTTTTTGAGATAAGTTTTCACTCGCGACAAGATGCAGAAATGTAATCCGTGCTTTTGTAGTTATTCTTGGAACCCATCTTATAATTAATGTAACACCACAGACTTTGTATCCATATTATCAAATAAATGATATTTACGCAAATATGTGTGTTAGAATGGCGCTCAACTAGTGGCCAAGGTCTACGAAAAGCCGGCAACTTGTTTGTTTATGTGGTGTGAAATAAGAAACGTGTTCAAACCAACGAACTGACTGTGCGTGCGTGTTAATGGCATATTCGACGCGATCAAGGACCGGGACGGACCGGGATCTATTCGACGACGCGATGGAAGGAACTTCCGCGGCAGTCGCGGGCGACCGGGGCGGCGCCCAGCACGACGCCGGCGAGCGAACCCCTGGCGCTACTCCGACCTCGACAGGCGAAGGCCCGTCGGCGTTCATGACGGAGGCGCAGGTGGCTTCCCTTCTCTCTGCCATCACACGGTCTCAGGCGGAGGCCACCCGCACACTGTTCGAGAGCATGATGACCACGATCAGCAGTCAAATGTACAACGCGGGGTCAGCAGGAGCTGCCTCCCCTTCACCAGCAAGAACATCCACGACGAACGACACCCAAGGCCACAGTGGTGGCTCATTCGCCAAATGCACGGCGCGTTTTGATGGGCGAGCTGACGACGCCGACAAAGTGGAGGCGTTCCTCGACGCAGTGATGACCTACAAGGAGTGCGTCAATGTCAGCGACGAGCACGCGCTGCGCGGGCTCCCCATCCTCCTAGTGGACGACGCGGCGGTGTGGTGGCGCGGGGTGAAGGACTCCGTGGACAGCTGGGACGACGCGGTCGCGCGCCTACGGGGCATGTATGGCGCCGCACGACCTGCTTACAAGGTTTTCCGTGATATCTTCGCGCGGGAGCAAGAAGATGAACGATGTGATGTGTTTATGTGCAAAGTTAGGGCTTTAATCGCAAAACTTCCATATAACCTAAGTGAGGTAGTGAAATTAGATATAGTGTACGGCTTGTTGAATCGTAAAATACGTAAACATGTAAACGCGCGAGAGCGTGGCATCGCTTGACGAGCTGGTAGGTAGGGTCCGCGAGGTTGAGGAGTCCAGGGCAGAGGTGACGCAAGGGGACACCGTTTGTAAGGGTCTACGCGGCGCCACAGGTACCTGTGAGAGACAGCCAACCGTAAGTATCGCACAGAGTAATGTAAACAAAAGTGCAACTTTATCCGCGCCCGTTAATTCTACGCGAACACGATCTCCCTCTAGTACACATGACGTCAACAAAACTAATCGTAATCGCGTGCGTTGTAATTACTGTAAAGTATTTGGGCATAACATAGACGTTTGCCGCAATTTAATTGACAAAAAGCTGAAACTTAATGATAGCGAGTGTAGTAGTTCCATAAAGTGCTATGGATGTGGCCAACAGGGGCGTAATTAGATCTAAGTGTGAGACTTGTAATTCGAAAGATAAACAAGTGGATTTCCACTCATTAGATTCCCGCCGCTGTGGTAAAAAAAAACGTACAGCGTGTCCAAACGGAATGTTTCCGGTATACAGGGTGTCAAACGGAATGTTTCCGGTAACAGGGGTTCAAACGAAATGTGTTCCGGTATACAGGGTGGACAAACGATTTTTTTCCGGATTACGGGATGTTAACCGTAATTATTCCGATGTTCGTAATAGGTCCGATGGTCATATATGCGCCGTAATATCGAGTAAGAGTAGAAATCACCCTGATAATTCGACTGCAGCCGAAATATTTAGCGAATTTCGAGGAATTGCAGATTATGAGTCCTAACGGTTGTGGTAAACCGATAAATGGTAAGCATAAACCACCCGTGCTAGGGATGAGTCTGATGAGGTATGTGAGCTCCCTCATCTAACCTTGCATACAGCAGGGGAGATGCCGACAAGTTTAAACCGACGATCCGCGTCAGGATGTTAGGTCATAATGGTGTCGCTGTGATGGATACAGGCGCCACAAACTGCATCGCCAGTCCGATGTTGCATCGAATGCTCATGGCAGGTGGCATCCGCTTCATGGAGACGCAACGATGGATCGGGTTGGCAGATGGAACGCGACAGGTACGTGATGTTTTAGCTGGAGACGTAACTGTTGAGCTTCAGGGTCGTAAGATATTCACCACATTCCTAGTGATCCCCGGGGCGGACACCAGGACTCTTTTGGGAAGAGACTTCATCAGAGATGCTGGTATTTTGATTGATATAGGTCGAGCTTCGTGGAGTTTTTCCGACACACCAAACCGGCGGTATGGTTTTGTACAAGACTATGTACTTACCTCTTCTGCTGACGTCGAGTTGATGCGTGTCGAGGCCACCGAGCCGAAATTGAGAGACAAGGTAGGTCTTCTGTGTGGTCAGGATAAACCGTATAACCTCCGTCACAATAGCGGTGGTTTCCTTGGGGCTGTTCCAAAGCAGGGGGAGGGGCCCGATGAGCGACCGAGTTTCCTGACAGCCGCCGAGTAGAATTATATGACAACTGAGAGAGGGGCTCCGGTTGTTGTCTCAAAAGAGTAAGTTAGTTAGTTAGTTATCACGTCTCACCACTTACCCGTTTTGGGTCACATCTTACCGCCTGTGAGAGAGTAACGTAAGGAACGTCCGCGTTAAGCTTAAGGTGTCTAGTCCAAACTTTTCTTCGCGCAGTCATCTTGCTAGGTGCATATGTCTTTGCTACGCGACGTTTGAACTAGAGGGGGAGGATGTAACGCGGGAGTTATTTCGCTAAACGCAATATTTTAAATTTTCGCGGTTTTACTTGGTTGGTTGCCTGTCATTCTGTGGTGCCGCGCTCTGACGAATCAGAGCGCAGGCCCAAGGTCAGCGATGCCCGCTCTATGCTCGATTGCGGGGGAATCCGCCATGATGTTTTTGAGATAAGTTTTCACTCGCGACAAGATGCAGAAATGTAATCCGTGCTTTTGTAGTTATTCTTGGAACCCATCTTATAATTAATGTAACACCACAGACTTTGTATCCATATTATCAAATAAATGATATTTACGCAAATATGTGTGTTAGATTACTTTATTACCGACACAGAACAAAATCATCGACATAGTTCACCAGTGGTAGTGGGTCATATCTAGCAGCCTTATTTGACAACCGTTAGGGTAAATGAGTTTTGGAATGACAAAAACTTCTCGGTGTACCTACATCGAGAAGTTGGTCTGTTCTCTATGACGCCCTCATGCCAGGTGAAGCGTAGTTTTCCGCAAGATTGTTGGCAGGAGCTATCTGTATGCAACGTGCCGAGAAACGATCAAAATAACAAACTTGTTGAAAGGCATTTGTCCAGTGGACTGCGACAAGCTTATGATGATTAGCTTTCTTAAACCTTACTGAGTCTACTGTACGCTTTCTTTTCAGAATATATCCAAGTGTGCAAGTGCATGAAGAACGTGTTCGTGCAATGCGAGCTGTGGTGCGACGAGATCCTGCGGCGCGTGGCGCGGCCGTGCTGCACGTGCTCGCGGCACGTGTCGGCGCAGGCGCTGCAGGACCTGGCGCCCGCGCAGCGCCTGCGCCTCAGCCCCGGCTCCTCGCGCGCCTTCGCGCCCGGCCTCGAGATCTCGCTCACCACTTGCCCCTCCAAGATGAATAAAACTTGCAGGTATTCAAATTGTGCTACAGTTTTTTATTATGTTCTCTCCCTCAATGGTGGTCTATGGCCCCAACTGGACTGTAGTGGCCCAGGATCGTGAAATGTGGAAGGAGGGGTGGGAATGCCTTTGCCAAGCAGTGGGACATCACATAGATAGATACTTTGCTCTTTTGGATCTCATAGCCGCTTACCATCAAGCGGAGTGAGTTCATCTTGACTGAGCTCAATATAAAAAGCGTATTAATAAAGAGATAAATTCTATAGTTCTGGAGTGGAGACCGCGTCTCGGTAAACGTAATGTAGGACGACCTCAGGCCAGATGGAGTGATGATCTGCGCAAGAGGGCTGGCTGGAGCTGGATGCGAGTAGCCGAAGATCGATCAAAGTGGCGAGCATTTGGAGAGGCCTATGTCCAGCAGTGGACTGCAACAGGCTGATGATGATGAATTCTATAGACAACTACGAGGCTTGTAGGTAAACCGAAAAATCAAAAGCGATGTAAGCGTTCCCTAGCGACAAGTGATAGTTCAGATTGAAACTAATGTCCCGAAAGGAAGTTACAGCGGGTCACGTAGTGTAGACTGAACAGACAATGAACATGACTTGGAGTTCGCATATATTGCACCTATAAAAAAGATCAATAGTGTTTTCTTAAGCCGAGTCCTTTTAAAAGCTAGGTATAGGTAAACTTAGGCGTCCTTTATTTGGCTCCCAAAGAGAAGAAAAAAAAACAATTTTTCATTCTATTTACAGACGTGGAGAACCAATTCCGCCCTGTCCGGCAACAAATCCTACAACTGGCTGCAGCGAAACCACGTCGTACCTCCTCTACTCGACCGTCTACGACCAACGAACGCACGAGGGCAGCCCGTCGCGAGACTCCTCACCACAGACGCTCGACCCAAGACCCGAGCTCCCAAGGAGATACTCTGAATCAGGGAGATACTCGCCCATCCGATCACTATTTAGCAAAACATCACCCTTGAATATTCCGTCCACGTCGCATAGAGGTGCATCGGAACATCAACCAGAACCGGAAAAACAAACATCGTCAAATATGTCATCCCCCGAATTGTATTTTACTCCTCCGATGACCTCGGATCCCTCGCGTGAATCGCACAATGTATTCTGGCAGTCGCCAACGACGATGTATGCGAATACACAACACGAGAAAATAGCACGAGAGTCGCGAAGTCGAGCGCCTGTGCAGGCTGCCATGGAAACGTCAAGAAGGCCACGATACAAAACTGGATTCAATTTGCGTAAGTTAAGCATAAGGGTGCGTTTCCACAGAAGCGAAGCTGCGTGGAGTTGAGCGGAGACTTGTAAAAATTTACCAATTACGTTGCTCAAAATACATTATCCCATCTCTGATGAGCAATGTGATTGGTAATTTTTATAAGTCTCCGCTCAACTCCACGTAGCTCCGATTCTGTGGAAACGCACCATTAGAAGTACCTGCGAGCTTTTGCAGCTGATTTTGAGGGGATTTAAAACCTTTTAATGTTAACAGGGACACCGCTCGTGTCTACGGACCAGATGGCCGACTGGCACGCCATGATGGTGAGCCTGATGTGGAACGTTCAAGCTTGGCGGGACTGGATACAGGAGTACATCAATCGTGCTCTGTCTTACAAATACGATCCTAACTTCTCACCAGGTAAATCAACCTTTATCATCTGAATGACGGCCAAATCAAAAATCCACTTGTAAAGATAAACAGATATATCAATACTGTTGGCGATTGTTTTCAGCCGAAGCTGATGAGAAATGGACGATACTTTCGCGGAGGATAGCGACGGAGGCTCTGCAGTGGCGACAATATAACAATTTCAGCCGCCAACTGACTTTGAGACTTGCTTTGCGATACAAAGACAAAAAAGTAAGAAATCTCATCATACTATCGTTCTACAATCAGTAATCGTATTTCTTTTGACCGCTTTCATTTAGATTTCCCTCACAGACAAAACCTCCTTTCTGACAGTTGCTCAGTGATATATTTTTTAAAATCCTTTTAGATAGTGTCACCGACACGAGCAACAGTGAAAACGGAAATATACATGGATTGCCAACGAGAGATGTTGGATATTATCGACTATGTTTTATAGGTGGACACATTGGCTGAGCGCAGTCGTAAGTGAATTTTTCGAAAGTATTTTTTTATTTGTTACCGACCAAACAAAGATTTTCCATAACGTCGTAACGCCCAGACAGCAGACACAATGGAAAATCAATTGTTTTATGCCTTTTAAAAGGCTTATGGGCCTTACGACGTTAAACTAAAAATTAACATCGCACTCTTGCAGGTCAAGGAAACTGACTCATTAGAAGCAAGTGAAGATGTGCCTCTACATGAATTGTAAGTGAAAGATTAAGTAGGTGCTTGTAAGTATGCATTGAACCAACATTATATAACTACACATATTATTTGTTTTAAAAACCTTGCAGACGCTGGAATCACTTCAAGAAAAAGATCGAAGAATATAACGACGATTGGATCAAGTATAACGTGCACTTAAAAATTTGTTGGGAACATAAATACAAGACGCTGATTTCTGGTTAGTTGAAGAAGTATATCGTTTTTCCTCACTCATGTTATCATTATCACTTTAAAAGTCATCTCGGTAAGGTATGATGCTTGGCTTAAAAAAAAATTCTTATGTGCTCTCGATTTGCTATGTGACTCTGTATAAGTACAAGAAAAAGCAGGTACTGGCCCGAAAGCCAGGGTGGGATGACGACATGCGCAAAATCGTTGACAAGAGCTGGGTGCGATACGAGTGGCCGAGGCGGGCGGTGAACACTTGGAGAGGCCTATGTCAAACAGTGAACTGCGATAGGCTGATGATAATATGGACCCCTTTTTTTACATTATAGCGGACAAACGGACAGACGGCTCACCTGATGGTAAGTGATCACCGCTGCCCATGGACATCTGCAACACCTGAGGCATCACAAATGCGTTGCCGGCTCTTAAGGAAGGAATAAGCCCTTTTCTTGGAGATCGCTAGGTCGTAGGAAACACCTTCGCTAATAACTGGTTCCACAGTTGCATTCCTAACTGGTACATTGTGCGTGGATGATGATGATAAATGAAGATGGGTTATGTTACAGAGTGGTTGCCGTCGTGGGAGCAGCCCGGACCGGTGTGGGTGGTGAGCGCGTGCGGCGCGGTGCCCAGCGGCGCGGTGGCGGCGGGCGTGTTCGACTCCGAGGTCACGTGGGTGGCACGCACCACACACAAGTTAGTATACTTGTTTAGTAATAGAGCTTACAGACGAACAAAAGTATGCAACTTATGCCAGTCACCGCCCGCGAAAGTAATAAGGTCGTAAGGGTCCCATAAGCCTTTTAAAATCCAAAGACAATTGATTTACTATTGTGTCTGCTGTCTCGGGCCTTAGGAGGATAATCGTCGTCGACGACCGTACGCGTCAGTCATCGACGATGACGGTTGTAAACACATGGACTTTCCAGGACTATAAGGGGAAGCGGGAAACGGGGTCGCATTCCAGCGGGGTGCACAGTTGATTCGTAGGAGTTGTAGTATAGATAATGTTTAACGTTGTTACAGGAGCAACGTGTTACCTGCAGCGCTACACCCCTCCAAGCACTGCTGCCTCGTGTACGCTGATGGGACGGTGCACCATTACACCAAATACCAGGTAATTTAACGCAACAATATGTATCGTAATGTAAGCTCCTCACCTCATTACAAAACGTGATGACACGTTAACGTTACGAATTCTTAACGTTTTCCGATTATCGATATGTAATGAGAGCCACCGCGTGTGAAAAATCCGTTAGATGGCGTACGTGTAGATTGAGGTCCAACTTCAATGTCGTTTAGTGACATATTACATCTCACATCAAAAATAACCAATCACCGTGTAGTTGGACCTCAGTCTCCAGGTACACCATCTAACGGAATTTTCACACGCGGTACAGTTTACAGGCTGTTGTGTATGTATAGGTACATATTATATCAATAGCTCCCATTGATATATATAGGCATACATAACAGCCTGATTAAGGGTTAAAATGTTGGTGCTAACCCGCGGTCGGTCGGCAGGTGATGTGCAACGCGGAGGTGACGTGGGTGGCGTGGCGCGCGGGCGCGGTGGGCGCGCGCGCCGTGCGCGTGGCGGCGGGCGTGCACGTGGGCCGCGTGCACTACCGCGGCTCGCACCTGCTCGGCCCCGTGCACGCGCCCGCCTACCGCTGCCACGTCGTCATCTTCGGCCGCCCCTTCGCTTTCAACTGTTACGAGCTGTTGGTCCTCGCGGGCAATCAGCCTTGACGTATGATGATGATACACGGTTCGCTACTTGTAAAATTTCGTCGTATCTCAAACATTCGTATATTTCGCCTTAAACTGCTACGAGTTGTTGGTCGTCACGGGCAATCACCGATGATGATAAAGATACACGTATTCGCGAGTGCGTTTGAAAATTTTCGTCGTAGTTCTTTAACGGCAGCCATTTTGTCATCTTCGGTCGCACCCTCGCCTTCAACTGCTACGAGCTATTTGCTCCTCGCGGGCGGTAATCCTTGACGCATGATGGCGGTACATGGTTCGCTAAATTTAGGTATTCGTGAGTCCGCTTAAACATTTTCGTCATATTTCTATATTCGCTGCCACGTGGTCATCTTTGGACGCACCTTCAACTGCTACGAGCTCTTAGTCTTTAGGGCGTGCACGTGGGCCGCGTGCACTACCGCGGCTCGCACCTGCTCGGCCCCGTGCACGCGCCCGCCTACCGCTGCCACGTCGTCATCTTCGGCCGCCCCTTCGCTTTCAACTGTTACGAGCTGTTGGTCCTCGCGGGCAATCAGCCTTGACGTATGATGATGATACACGGTTCGCTACTTGTAAAATTTCGTCGTATCTCAAACATTCGTATATTTCGCCTTAAACTGCTACGAGTTGTTGGTCGTCACGGGCAATCACCGATGATGATAAAGATACACGTATTCGCGAGTGCGTTTGAAAATTTTCGTCGTAGTTCTTTAACGGCAGCCATGTTGTCATCTTCGGTCGCACCCTCGCCTTCGACTGCTACGAGCTATTGCTCCTCGCGGGCGGTAATCCTTGACGCATGATGGCGGTACATGGTTCGCTAAATTTAGGTATTCGTGAGTCCGCTTAAACATTTTCGTCATATTTCTATAGTCGCTGCCACGTGGTCATCTTTGGTCGCACCTTCAACTGCTACGAGCTCTTAGTCTTTAGGGCGTGCACGTGGGCCGCGTGCACTACCGCGGCTCGCACCTGCTCGGCCCCGTGCACGCGCCCGCCTACCGCTGCCACGTCGTCATCTTTGGCCGCCCCTTCGCCTTTAACTGCTACAAACTCTTAGTCCTCGCGGGGAATAACCCTTGACGTATCAAGATAAACAGTTCGCTAAATTGTAAAATTTCGTCGTATTGCCACGTAGGCATTTCGCCTTCAACTGTTACGAGCTGATTGTTCTCGCGAGCAGTGACCCTTGACGTATGATGACGATATGCGGTTCCCTAAATTGAAAATTTTCGTCGTATTCCTATTACCGCTGTCATGTGGTCATCTTTGGTCGCCCCTTCGTCTTTAACTGCTACAAGCTTTTGGTTCTCGCGGGCAATCAGCCTTGACGACGTCATAACACACGCTTCGCTAAATTTACGTATTCGCGAGTGCGCTTAAAAATGTTCGTCGTATTCCTATTACCGATGCCATATCGTCATCTTTGGTCGCCCCTTCGCCTTCAACTGCTTCGAGCTGTTGGTCCTAGCGGGAAATAAGTCTTTCTTGACGCATGATGATGATACACGGTTCGCGAAATTTACGAATTTACGAGTGCGTTTGAAAATTTTCGTCATATTGCGAAAATTGAAATGATTCTATTGTAACTTTCGATGGACTTAACTTCGATTGATTTTGGGTCGATTTCATAATGACAGATTTTTAGTCGTTGTTATCAATCGTTTTTAGAATTTTCGTGGACTATTAATTGCGTCCGAGGTCATGTTAACTAACTAAGGACACTATACGTCGCGAAGGCATATATATGGATTATGACTTTTTATCAGCTGTTTTAGCAAATTGACTTTTGCAATGGGTAATTAGATTGATAATCAAGCTACGATTTGCCCATTATGTTATTTTTATGATGTTGATGTTGTTAATCATTTTGTTCTTTTTTTTTTACTTTATATTAAAATATTTTTTATATTTTCAACAGCGTTTTATTTAAAAATACCATACCAACACCATAACTTAAATAAATAACGTTAACAAAATACTGAAACGAATCACTAATCGGTATTTACACGATCCATATCACAGCTGTCGTTAGCTTTCGCCGCTAGGTGGTTCGTCTGCGACTAGAACTTTCTCGATGACTCCTTTCGAGCCGAGGAGGCGGACTAAGTCTCCAGTTCTGAATATATCTGTGGCGTGTGTGGCTCCTACTATACATGGCAATCCATACTCACGGGCTATAACGGCACCTGAAACAAATAAATATATGCTTTCAGACCTTGTTCTTTGTTTTCCTAAAATATTTTTAATAATCTAACATCAAGTGTAATTAGCGTCAAGTGCTTGTCGCTAACTAATAACTTCAATATCATTATTACCAAGTCATGTACCGAATGTTTGATTTTATTATCAGTATTTTTTTTCTGAAACTCGTTAAAACTACCTTGCCTTACCTGTTTTGACTGTATGTCAAAAAATAAAAGATATTTGATAAGCCCCGCCCACCGATTCCATCCACTGATCGTCTGGCACACAGGGAGATTCTTATTCCAATAAAAAATACTAACCATGTGAAATGAGGCCTCCAAGTTCTGTGACGATGCCGGTGAGCAGCGGGAAGTAAGGCGACCAGCCGATGTCCGTCGCGTTTGTGATGAGCACGTCGCCCTGCTGTAGTTGATTTATCTGAAATGAAGGGAATGTAAATTATTGCACAAATTACATAAGCGTTATCCGGTCGGCGAGCGGGCGTTATTGTTGTTTGCGGACGTGCGTTAAGAGGCTATACGAATGAAATTAACGCCGCCAACCTATTTACACTGACTGTGTCGAAAATATGATATTTTTGAAGAAAATAAAACATTACAAACTTAGATCCAAGTAAATTGGATTTTTCAAGATGCAAAACAATATTTCTAACACGCGACAAGTAACAATAATGTCATTCGTATAGCCCCTTAATTTTACAAACTGGTTCGTGTGATCCATGGCGGGCAGCCGGCGCGGTCTTTTTGCCCGCCATGTGCGTTTGTAGTATAGGATTCCCTTTGCGCTATCGTTCGCGGTCAAATTGACCGGCCTGGCTCGCCCCACCACCACATTTGCAAAGCGTCTTAGGAAGCGCTTAATCAATTTTATTGTCCATTCTACCATCGATCATGCCTTGATAGCCGCAGACGGCGGTGGCCTCGGCCGCACGGCGCAGGCGGCAGGGCTGCGCCCCCGGGGGCGGGGCTCACCTCGCTCAAGTCCTTGACGACGCAGGCGCGCGCCAGCACGTCGCCGCCGCAGACGGACGTGGCCTCCAGCCGCACGTCGCCGGCCTGCAGCGCCGGCGCCCGCGCCGCTAGGGGCTCCACCCACCCGGTATTCAGCTCGGCGAACTTGAGTTTGCACCACTTCGGGTAGTACTGCTGCCGTTGGATTGCTCTATCAACAATATTGCAAAGTTATTTGACAAGTTTACAGGCAGCCTCAGAGTGAGGCGAGCTTGGATAGGGGCCTGCTAGACGCTTCTTTAATGTGCAATTGGCATGAAAGGAAATGGCGGGCGCGGAGGAGGGCGGTCTGCACTAGTACTGATGGAAAGTGACTCGCGGCAGATCGAAATTTAAGTATGGTCCACTTGGTCTGGGTTCTCAGTCTTAAAGTCGCGAAGATCGGCATCGGATCGCGAAAAATACTGCCAAATACGCCATCCGATCAGTCAATATTAAAGAGACTCACTTCCTAAGCAGGGCAGGGTCTCTAGTCCGGATGTAGGCGGCGAGCTCATGGGCGCGGAAGAAGAACACCAGGTCAGGGTGCGGCAGGTACCAGGCGCGCACTAGTAGCGCCGCCAGGCGCCGCGCGGCCAGGCGCAGGCGGTGCACGGCGAGGATCATGTGCGCCTTGGTGCCTTCCCGCCGCTGCACGGTACGACGGCACAGGGGAAGCACCCATGCTAGGACTTTCCTGGAAAGAGTGGTGTCGACGTTACTTTTTTTTTTCATAGTTTAAATGTTGATTGTTAGGTTTAAATCTGTACTATTTAAAAAGAAATAACTTCTACAGACAACGACTGATCTTATAGGCAAACGAAAACGCGAAACGCTTGCGCGATATAATCGACACCCAGCGCCATCTATTGGTTCAGTTTGTAACTACTGTCCCGAAGCGAAGTGACGGCGGGCCACTAGTCTAATCATAAAATGATATTGATTTATGAATGTAATTTTTTTATTGAACAACTTGACTTTCCGCAACTTACATTTTGAGAACTTGACATTCCGGGAACATGATATTTTGAAAGCGTTTGACATTTTTGAATTCCACATTCTGGACTACAAAATACAAATAATAAATAATATTTGTGATGATTTACCTCGTGCTGGATTTCTTGGGCGTAGTCAGTGCTGCGATGACCTCAGCGTCGCTCCTCGCCCTCTGTGCTTCTTTTTTAGTGGCCTTCATATTCTGCAATACCTTCATTAGCTCTTCGGGGACTAGGGCCCATGGTTTGGTGTACATGTCAAACTGTAAAATAGAATTTATAAATTTCAATAAAAACTAATTTAGTAAGCCTTTGACTGATCTAGCTTCATCCATCTATTTCTATTCTATTTTTAAAGAAGTAATTTCTTAATACTTAAGGCTAAGGCTTGTAGGTAAACCAAAATAACGAAACATTGGCGTGATGCAATCGACACCCAGCGACTATTAGGCCCAGGTTGGATCTGTTTGCCGCACGATCTCCCATTCTCTCAAGGTGGCCGAGCCAACGAAGTCGACGAACTTTAGTTTCGCCGATGATATTAGGTATAAAAATAAAATAAACATATTATTACCTCCGTACATTATTACATACGTTAGTAGGATGCACACAAGGCCTTCATTCAGCAGTGGGACTTAAGCTACATAAAAAAAAACTCCATAATACCTGTGTCCGTGTTGTTCCAACTCGCAGACCTCAGCATACACTGCGGCAGGTGTTCCTTCAGCCAGGCGAGACGGCGGCGAGCGGGTCCTGCGCGCGGATCTCCTCCTCTTTGCCCGAGTCGCTTTTCCAAGTTTTTGCAAATGCAAAATCCGATAGATGGCGTTACGTTGACGTCAGGTCCAACTTTGATGACATTGGTTGTTTCATAACATAGCTTCATAATTTTGACATGATACGTCAAAATGTAACCAATCCACTCGTTGGACCTGACGTCAACGTAACGCCATCTATCGGATTTTGCATTTGCAAAAACCCTCATTGGCTAACCACTGCTATAAACAGAGTTCAATGGCGGCATTTGTGGGAGGCCATTATTCAGCAATAAAAATTAAAAAAATACCTCCATAATAGCCCTGTGTCCATGTTGTTCCAAGAACTCGCAGACCTCAGCATACACCGTGGGCAGGTGGTCCTTCAGCCAGGCGACGGCGGCGAGCGGGTCCTGCGCGCGGAACTCGTCCGCTTTGCCCGAGTCGCTGATGCGCTGCGCGAGCCGCGCCAGCCCCTGAGGGACTTCGGCAGACAGTACGTCGCCGGAGCTCAGTAGGGTGCATATCTCGTTACATTGCTCAGGTGAAAAATCTAGAAAATAACCGTGACAGAAATTAAGTCAGTAATAATTAGGTAAGAAGACGGACGTAAATCAGCGCCTGCGCTGTGTTCCGTCATTGCGTTAGTAACTGATTTACTTTAACTTTTGATTATTATTAAACTCCCAAAATAATATAAATTTAATCGTATCCACACCAGTGTGACAACCGTACTACATAGATACAAACAAAGATTTAAATCATAGATATGCCCTCGCCATACTTTGACCGCGCCGATTTGAGTCGCACCTCAAATAACCTAGCTTAACTCAACTGAGATTAGCACGAATTAGTTGCCGTTTGCACTCGGTGACAGTTGCACGACACAGCTGCTTGGATTTTTGACAGGAAAAATCACTCAAAATGCCTTCATGTGCCTTTTTATTGTGCAAGAAAAATACTACAAATTCAAATAAAGCGAATGGTGTAACATTTCACCCGTAAGTAATTATATTTCATCAATAATTTAATTTATTTTATTTTGTTGACAAAACATCAGTCTGACGCGGCCAGCGCGTGACAGAGAGAGTAGTATTTGCAATTACTGTGAGACAAAACGAGACAACATCAGTATCTCGGTGGCCAATATACTTAGACCCGCTGTAGTACTCAGAACTCAGTTGATAACAGCTCATTTGTTAATGGTTTACAATAACCGGGAAAAGTACGGTAGCGTCAGCAGTTTCAATAGGCATTGTTTTAATAGCGGTCAGATATAAAATAGCAATTTTATTTCGACTAGAAATCAATAAACATGCAAATAATAATTACGTATTATTTTTAAGTGAACGTTTATTGTTTTAGATTTCCGCAAGATCCGCGTTTAAAAGAAAAATTTATCAAAGTTATCCAGCGGGATCGAAGGGATGAATGCTGGTTACCTGGACAATTTAGTCGAGTTCTCTCTTCTCATTTCAAAGAAAATGATTTATATTTGACTCCCCTAGGTCGTCGTAAAGTAAAAAGTACCTATTATATTTGTGTTTCTTCTGTTGTCTTATTCTATAACACAAGTGCTTAAGCTAAATAGTAGATACGGAGTCAGGACATTAAATGTGGGGTTGTGTTAATTATTAAGTTATAGTAAACTAGCGGCCGCCCGCGACTTCGTCCGCGTGGAAAAGTAACTTTTTACCCCACTTTTAACCCCTTACAACCCCTTTTGCGCAATAAAAAGTAGCCTATGTCCTTTCTCAGGGTCTAGACCATCTGTATACCAAATTTCATTTAAATCCGTTCAGTAGTTTTGGCGTGAAAGAGTAGCAGACAGACAGACAGAGTTACTTTCGAATTTATAATATTAGTATGGATGGATATTACTCATATTTTTTCTGAAGGCATAGTAGGGTAAAGGCCTTTATTATAGAAATCAAGTCATACTTAGCTACTATGATGGGATTAGGCATAATCACCACCCTTTATGCGGTTTGGTGATCAAACCCGATATTCGCTCTGTGATTAGAGTAATTTATTTGAATAAATAGATAAATGTAGTGTAACATTTAGAAATAAAATGTCCTATAAATAAAATTGCTTTTAAGTTTAGGAATTGTTTTATTTTTAGTACCCCGTATGAAAATTTTGTTGACCGTATTTTATCGTCATAGATAGTGACTTTCGATGACACGCACACGTCATGTCATCAAAATATTGCCTCGGTTTTAGGTGTCAGGGCATATCTATGATTTAAATCTTTGGATACAAATATAAACATCACTATTAATTGGTGGTATTGTTTTTGAAATAATTACCCACCGTACCACTGGGGGTACGGACGATGGTACGGTGGGTCAGAAGGGCCGTTATATAGCATGGAAATCATGGTCCGGCTCGGCGGAAGATCTTCCATTTTCATGGGGAACATTCCATCCCCGTAAGTTATTTCTGCTGATATATAATCTTGTAATCTTATATTAACTGTTACGTAAAATTGTTTTTTTAATAAATCCTCGTTCCTGCCCTGAACCATCAAATCATGGAATGCCCTTCCAGTTCAAGTGTTTCCTCCTTACAATCCTGGATTTTTACGCGGGGCGTGAAACGGCATCTCAGCAGGCTTTCAGGGTGAGAATGACAAGACTCAATGGACACTTTGTCTGTTCTTTTGTGCCTGTCAATCTCATATTTGGATCTCACGGCCGCTAACCATCAGGCGGAGTGGGGTCATCTTGATTGTCCTTAATAAAAAAAAGGTTAGTAGCAAGCGCTCACCGTCCCCTCCTTCCAGCAGTACAGTCATGGCGATGAACTGGCTGGAGGTGCTGGCGCCGCTGGTGCACGAGTGGTTGTACGAGATCTGGCCCATCGTGGCCGCCGTGCCCTCCATGGACGCCAGGATCTCCGCCGGGTCCTCCGTGTCCGTCTTTATGGTCAGCGCCTTCACCCTCTTTATCGTGTCGTTCATGTACCACTTTGAATTGTATATACTCTGAAATATATAAATAAATATCATAAAATATAAATCCTTCAACCGATATTCGGGTACGGCGGCCAATCTTAAAAAATCAACCACTGGATTG
>CM026275.1:13740356-13884936 GCA_014851415.1 Cnaphalocrocis medinalis | reverse complement strand
GGTGCAGCAGCTTGGTCTCCGTGTTCACCAGCTTGTACGTTATCTTCAGCATGCGCGCCGGCATTTGGTTACTATCTATACCTGGAAGTCATCATCGTGTTAGCGTTTTTTCCCGGTTACGTCCCAAGTTTAGAAGTACTACAGAGTGGAACCGGATCCCGAAACTAAAGTCAGGGCGGGCCACTAGTACCTATTTAAACAGGAATGACCTTTGATCATTAGGCCCAGGCCAGGTAGGATCTGTTTGCCGCACGATTTTGCATTCTCTCGAGGTAGCCGAGCCAACGAAGTCGACACGCTTTAGAGAGAGGTGGACTAAATCATTACGCATTGCATTGGACGTCGTCTAAGAGGCAAGCTCAAAAAGAGATTGCGTGATGACTTAGCCTACTTTTCCAATAATGAGGGTTTTTGCAAATGCAAAATCCGATCATCTATCGGAACTTTGACGACATTGGTTGTTTTATAACATAACTTCATAATTTTGACATGATACGTCAAAATCTAACCAATCCACTCGTTGGATCTGACGTCAACGTAACGCCATCTATCGGATTTTGCATAATTTGCAAAATCCCTCATTGGCAAACCACCGCTATAAACAGAGTCCAATGGCGGCATTTGTGGGAGACCATTATTCAGCAGTGGGACGACATAGGCTAAATAAAATAAAAATTAAAAAAATACCTCCATAATAGCCCTGTGTCCGTGTTGTTCCAAGAACTCGCAGACCTCAGCATACACTGCGGGCAGGTGGTCCTTCAGCCAGGCGACGGCGGCGAGCGGGTCCTGCGCGCGGAACTCGTCCGCTTTGCCCGAGTCGCTGATGCGCTGCGCGAGCCGCGCCAGCCCCTGAGGGACTTCGGCCGACAGTACGTCGCCAGAGCTCAGTAGTGTGCATATCTCGTTACATTGCTCAGGTGAAAAATCTAGAAGATAAACGGGACAGAAATTCAATGAAATGACAATAATTAAGAAGACCGGCGAAAAGCAGCGCCTGCGCTGTGTTTCGTCGAGTGGACACAAATGGCAATATTTACTTAATTAGATTTGCCATTGAGTAACTTGGTAAGTTAGTCCGTGGGAGAGCCACGCTTTAAATAGAGTAGCTCGGCAGGAGATACCCTGACCTCACAAAAACTGGTATAACACAACCCTTCCGCTGTTTCGAGTGAGTAATGGTACAGGACACCCAATAGAGGGAAAAGCGGTGTCATCCATGGACACGACCTGCCACTAATGTGGCAGGATACAATGAGGGTGTTTGCAAATGCCAAATCCGATAGATGGCGTTACGTTGACGGCAGGTCCAACATAGAGTGGATTGGTTACATTTGACGTATCATGTCAAAATCATAAAGTAATGTTATGAAACAACCAATGTCGTCAAAGTTACACGTCAACGTAACGCCATCTACCGGATTTTGCATTTGCAAACACCCTTACTGCACAGCATCAGGCGATCTGTCTCGAATCACCGATCTTCTTCTATACTATTTATAAAGAGATAACTTCTATAGACAACGACAAGGTTTACATGTAAACCGAAAACACAAAACGCTAGCGCAATAAATCGATGCTTAGCGCCATCTATTGGTTTATTTTTGAACTACGGTCCCGAAGCGAAGTAAGGGCGGGCCACTAGTATAAAATAAGTAGGTAAGTAGTAAAACGCTCACCGTCCCCTCCTTCCAGCAGTACAGTCATGGCGATGAACTGGCTGGAGGTGCTGGCGCCGCTGGTGCACGAATGGTTGTACGAGATCTGGCCCATCGTGGCCGCCGTGCCCTCCATGGACGCCAGGATCTCCGCCGGGTCCTCCGTGTCCGTCTTTATGGTCAGCGCCTTCACCCTCTTTATCGTGTCGTTCATGTACCACTTTGAATTGTATATACTCTGAAATATATAAATAAATATCATAAAATATAAATCCTTCAACCGATATTCGGGTACGGCGGCCAATCTTAAAAATCAACCACTAGATTGGTTGACACAGTGGCGCCATCTAGACGTACTATAAATCCAGGCCGATAAGGCAGCATAAAATATGTTCCCTATTCTCCAGCCACGTACGCAGGTTATATCATAGCGTTCAAGTGTGTGCGCAAACACAGGTGCACTCTCTATTCCCTTACCCTCATACACGACCGAAGAGAGATTGGGGACAGGAACAACGGCTTTACGTGCCGAGGCACGGGGGTACAAGACCTCCAACTTCCAGACTTCGGGCTGACATTGAGAATGTCTGAACAGAAAAACTCAAGTACAAATTAAAAATAGATCGATAAAACATCACATACGCGTGTGACGTGTGATCGAGATGATGGCGCCAACTGTCATACAGATGTGAACTTGTGTAATTGAGAGAATCTATCATGATTTAGGCCTATGTAAAAGCAATGTGACGAAGCAAATGGCGCTGCGCCCTGCAGCGCCATCTATCATAATGTCGGTCTGCAACTAGCGTGGAGGTTGTACTCACATAGATGACGAAGCCTATGGCGCTGATCTTGTCGTTCCACTTGGGCGGGCGGCGGTGTACCGCCCGGCGGATGATCTCCTCGTCTGCCACCTTGTGTCCGTGTAGCGCCATCTCTATCATACGCGTGTTTACGTCCACCTTCGCCGGTGCACGCCGATACACACTCTGTGAACATCACTTCAGAAGTTAACAGATCGTCATGGTAAGCTCTCACATTTATCTATGCCCATCATAATTAAAGATCTTCCAACTTGAAACATGCCCCGATCAGAAGGCGACCGATATGGCGAAACAACGCCTAGCGCCATCTAGTGGTATAGAGTTAAACTAATGACCCATAATGAAGTGAGGGCGGAGCTAGTAATTTATAAAGACACATTTTTAGAAATGTATATACATAATTTGACATTTCTTGACAGCTATCACCTGTATCCAGCTAAGTTGATGAACCGTGGGAGAGCCACGCTTCGGCATGAATGGGCCTGCTTGACCGGGGTGATATAACTACCCCATAGAAGACCGTAAAGCAGCGCCTGCGCTGTGTTTCATCGAGCGAGTGAGGGTACCGTAGGCCCAAATGGGGAAAGGGGGTTAAAGGTTGGCAGCGCACTTGTGACTCTACTGGTGTTACAGGTGTCCATGGGCGGCGGGAATTGCTTGCCATCAGATGATCCGTCTACACGTCTGTCACCTATCCCATAAAAAAATAATGTTATGCAATTCCAGATGCGTCTCTGGCACAATCAGATTGCCTAATACGAGGGTGAAAAGCATGATCAACACCACCCTTTCCATTACCGACTTTCCTGACTCACCTGATGGGATTCGCTTGCCATCAGATGATCCGTCTGCACGTCTGCCACCTATCACATAAAAAAAAACTATAGAAGCCTTACGTTATATAGTGCTATGATGGCTCTGTTGTGCGTGAGCATGATGGCGGTCTCGTACTCGCCGGTGTCGTTGGCGATGATCGTGCGCATGCCGTGGATCAGCGGCCTCATGACCAGGTCGTACGACAACGGCGTCACTGGCTTGGGGAACACCTGTGAAGTCGAGAGAAGAGTGTGAGTTTGTCTGGAATAGATCGCTACTAACGATAAGACCGAGATTAAATTCATAAATAAATAAATTCACACAACACCTCATAATCTATACTATTTATATAGAAATAACTTCTATAGACAACGACAAGACTTATAGGTAAACCGAAAACACGAAACGCTTGCGCGATGTAACTATACACAGCGCCATCTATTGGTTGATTTCGGATTTCCGGTCCCGAAGCGAAGTGAGGGCGGGCCTCTAGTAATAATATATATGTCGGCGCGCAAGTAATAGAGCGCCGCTAAACGATAGCCCAGAGTGATTACTCTGATTCTCGGGAGAGTTTGTTTATGTTACGTTTATTAACAAAGGTGTAGCTTTGTCGATCCTGGGAACGGAGGTGACGTCACCCTATGGTGCGTTGCCGAATGTGGCCGCGGGTCGGCTGTCAAGGGTCCCATTGTTTTTATGTTTACATTAAGTTGTGCTATGGTATTAAGAGGTTGGGAGTCAGTCCTTATACTGAGCTGAGTATTGACACAGCGCGACCCGCGGACTCGTTATCCGTTCTAAAAATAGTTTGATTCTATTTAGTTTTAGTTGTGTCAAGAACATTTTGTATTGAACCAAGTGGATAAGCTTGAACTATTATAACTAAGTCGTTTTAAAGTAACTCGGACGTTTTACCCAACGCTTACAAAGTGCCAGTCGTAATAGTATAGTCGAAATAATGAAAAACCCCTCTGATGTCGTTCCTGAGCCGGCCGCTCCGACATATAGATCTGACTCTGTACTAAGTAGCTTAAGCACTTGTGTCACAGATATCAGACAACAGAGGAAACACAAATATAATACATAAATACATATATAACACCCAGACACTGAACAAACGCAGTTGTTCATTAAACGAATGTTTGTCCAGGGTGGGGATCTAACCCACAACCTTTGGCGTATGAGGTAGGGTCACTACCAAATGCGCCATCCAGCCAGTCAAAGATTGTATTGTTAACGGAACCTATGGTAGATTTTTGTAAATACGTGACGTCACTAACCAACGCCTTTAAATACGATAGCCGCCATGCGGTCGGGCATTTGCTCGTGAGACTCGGTGCGGTGAGGTTGTTGGATTGGAAATCGGCGCGATTTGCAGTAAGTCTATTTACTGGTCTATGTACTAGGTTATGTACTTGTGTACTATTTTTCTATAGTGTTAGAGTCAGTGGTTTAATTTTGGGCTAGTGGTTGTTTACATCTGATTGTCAGTTAATTTAAAATCATATTTGAAAATAAACGGTTTTTCGTTGTGTAATTCTTGTTTTTTTTAATAAGTTTCACTTCTGGTTCCTAAAAGTATTTATCATTTAGTTCCACAACTTTTTGCGCAATAAAGTAAGTATCAACCTACCTCCCCACAGTTGGCAAAAGTGGTGAACTCGTCATCAGCCATGATGGGCGAGTCCAGCTCGTGCAGCAGCTCCTCCTCCGTCCAGCGCTCCAGCGACGTGATGGGCCGCGCTTGCACCAGGAATATGTCGTCCTGCCAATCAAAACAACTTTAGCAGGACTACCAGCAGAAGGCCTCTCAGTGACACTAACAGGGGGCATTGTACAATCGCCGTCAAATATATCGTAGCAAACAAGGTGACCAAATATATCTGAACAAATTAAAATGTCAATAAGTTATATACGCTATAAGTAACCATTAATATCTGAACATTCATCATTCATCCTGGCCACACACTTTTAAAAATAATTTTCTGATCCAAATATGTAATGACACTTTGTTTCTTTTCTTTGCGTACTTTGTTTATCCTGATATTATGACTGACATCTGCTCAGATATTAATGCAGTACTGAGTGTTCAGATATTATTGGTTATAGTATGTTGAGAAGTAAATGACAGCATCTGCTCAGATATTAATACTGCAGTACTGAATGTTCAGATATTAATGGTTACTTGTCAATAAACACTGCTGCCAGTTGTAAAGGAAACTGCACTAATTCCGTCTTTTGGCGGAGTCAAATGCCTACCTGGCGACTATATTTGTCAACAACTTGAAGATGGACTTCATTTCTACATAACGCCATCTAGCGGATTTTTCATTGAATGTAGCCCTATGTATTTTACAGCGGAGGATCGCGAAATGCATCTAAGAATAAATTAAGTCGAAGGGCTAAGCTGAAGTCTCGACGAATTACCCCAAAGCGTAGCTCTGACAGTCGTTTATTCAAAGAGCACCGCACTCCTGGGATTTCTAAATCAGTAGCTGATCCCGGGGAATTGTAGTAGGACGCCGTGCCGTGTGTGTCTATACTTTATTTTGATTGTAGGCACATTGTCATCATCGTTAGCTCATCGTGTCATGCATCGTAACCTATACTACTGTCTGAGACTCAAGCCCGCCTTACATTAACTATTAGCCCAGTCGATGTCTTTGGCTGCGCTCTCCCTCTTACAACCAGACCCTTGCTAGCCTCATGACGTCAGTGTCGCTAATACACTCCATGTATGTCTCCGCCAAGACCTGCTCCGAACTAGGCCCCGCCTCACCTTAGCTAGAGCCCACTCGATGTCTCTAGGCGCGGCCCACAGCTATCCTCGACAGGTTTATGAAGCCAGCGTCGCTAATACTATCCGTGTGTCTCACCGCCTCCTAGACCTGCTCCTAACTAAGTCCCGCCTCACCTCAGCTATAGCCCACTCGATGTCTCTAGGCGCGGCCCACAGCTCCTCCTGCTGGACCCCGATCCTCGCCAGCCTCATGACGTCATCGTCGCTGATGCACGCCGCATTCCTCTCGGCCTCCGGAACCTCCTCTGAACTCAGACCAGCACCAACGCCTCCTACGGTGATGCGATGCTTCTTAGAGCCTAGCTCTTTTGAGGCTATAGATAAGTCCCCGTTTAGGCTACGGGAGACTACGATGGTGTCGGGTTCCACTGCTCCTGACACGACTGTCTGTAACATAAAAATAGAAAAGAATAGATAAATATTTATTCAGACTACCACTGCCGCCACACAGACACTCTTGCCAGTTCTGTTTAAGACTAAGGGTACGGCACTCTAGTGCCGCCAATGGATTTAAATTTATAGTTACTAAGCCTATTATTACCTATTTAGACCTATTATTACCTATCACTGAGCCCCAACCAATTGGCCAACACTTATACTACTTATTGAATAACTGTGCACAACTTTCAAAAATTGACTACAACTCGTAAAATTGATCAACGCAAAAAGCGGCCACCTTTGGCGTTAATCAATATCCCGAATACAAAAACAGGCCAAAAAGTCTCTAACTAGGCACGTTTGTATGAAAATTAGGTAGTGGCTCGGCTTATCCCCAATGTACAGTCGCGGTCAAAAAGTGTTTACTACCTTAAGGATCATAATCGCACGTACACATATAGGTGATAAGTTCTATATGTCTATTACATAATATTGATGATAGATTTGGTATCTTTTTAATGACATGACAGCTGACAGCCAACGCCCTCAGTCAATGACAAATGTCGTGTCATTTCAAAGAAATTAGGTTTTTTATAGCTGCTTCTGTGTAACCTCTTTGTGTATTTTTTCATATTTACTTTAAAAAGGTAATATGTAACTTGATATAGCATTTTTGACTTTAGTGCAAAAAGTGTGATATACAATCAAATTACATCATTTAGATGCTTGGCAATCTTCAACTGTGCGTTTCTTAAGAAACTTTCTGCCTCGAACTACAAAACTATGGAATGAACTGTCACCAGCGGTATTTCCGAACCGATACGACCTACAAACCTTCAAAAAGCGAGCTTATTCCTTCTTAAAAGTTCGGCAGCGCATTTGCGACTCCTCTGGTGTTGCGGGTGTCCATGGGCGGCGGTAATCACTTACCATCAGGTGATCCGTCTGTTCGTCTGCACTCTGCACCCTATCTCATAAAAAAAAAATTCTAAACTGGTAAACAGTTTTTGACCGCGACCGTACGCAGGGTACAGTAGTACATACCTCGCCGAGGCCGTAGTTGGCGGTGAGCAGCAGGCGCGCGGGGTCGCCGGCGCGGGGGTGGCGCGTGAACATGACGCCGGCCGCGCGCGCCGCCACCAGCGCCTGCACCACCACGCCGCCGCCGCACAAGCACGCCTGACCGTTCTGTCTGCGATCACACGATGAGGGTTTTCGCAAATGAAACATCCGGCTCGAAGGACCATGTAGAAGGCACCCTCAAGGTCCAGGCAGGGAGACGGTTGAATAAAATACCAGTTCCGTCTGTGTAGCTTGAATTTATTTTAGAACTGCCACCCCTAGGCAGGCGGCTTGAGGTCATTATTCCGGTGACACACAATGCTTGCGCGGTGTAAAAATGCATAGTGCCATCTACCGGAATAATGACAAACCACCTGCTTGCATGCTTTATACATAATAGATTGCTGATACATTGCCGTTGCGTTACGAGGTCCCCTTTTTTTTTTTTTCTCAGGGGAAACCATCATGGCCTTCGCCTTGCCACATGTGGGGGACAAGGTGGTGTGTGGGACTCTAACCCTAACCAAAACCCCTGGGGTGTCCATCTCAACGCAATCGCGGTCGGATACCCCACAGCCAGGACTGGACCGTGCCGCAAATCGCGCTCGCCACTTTGAGCCAGATTGTTTGGCGCAATGCAGCCATTCTTGACGCCCGTAGCCACAGGGCACATAACGAGCTCCCCTGCCCCAACTTTAGCGACATTGGTTGTTTCAAAACATAACTTCATTCAATCATTCCTAAGATAATAATTTATATGTATGTATATAGATACATTCACACGCACGCATGTACACATTCACATAACACGCACTCACACAACACCCACCCACACACACACTACACACACATCAAATAGTACCTATAATTTATTGTATAAGTGATTCTAGTCTACTGTCATTATGCTATGGAAGAGCGATGCTGCCTACCACAAGCAATTAAGCTTAAAAGGGAGCATCAAATACAAATATTGTATTAAGACTAAGTTACTGCAATAAACATTTTTGTATTTGTAACTTCATAATTTTGACATGATACGTCAAAATGTAACCCATTCATTCGTTGTTGGACCAGCCGTCCTCTAACGCCATCTAGCGGATTTTTCATTCGTAAAAACCCTCATTGCCTTGACATTTTTATATAAGTAGTTTTTATGTAAGTAGTCCACGAAATTTAATGTCAATGCAGTTACCTGCGATAGTATGCGCTAGTGAAGGCAAACATAGATCCCCAGCATCTCTGCACGCCCTTGAGAACTTCGCCGTCGCTGACGCATCCTAATATTGTCTCGTTCTGTCCCGCCGCCGAGAGGATCTCGCTGTCTTCTCCGACGGCTATTAAAAAAATAAAGTATCAGCCCATATCTATCCCACTGCAGGGCAAAGGCTTCCATCATAGAAAGAAAGGCTTCCATCATCATAGAAGTCATCGCTACTATGATGGGGTTAGGCTTTATCACAACGCTAGCTTAATGCGGATTGGAGATCACAAACCGAGCTATATTCGAAAAATTCGAATTGACTTTTTGCTAGACCCAGGAATCGAACCCGGGACCTTATGTAATTACCTATTCTATGCAAATAAATACTTTGAATTTTAACTTTTGGGACCCCAAGATCATAGCCCGGTACTTAAACCAATGGGGCGTTGCTTCAAGCTTTCAACTAAGTATTATTGTAACATAACATTGTTACATTTACATAAAATCTGCTTACGAAACACTTGAGCGACCTTCAAAAAAACCACATGAAAAATATAGATTTGTGCACTTTTTAAACATAAAAATCCATTTTACAAAAAATAACTGGTTAGGTATTTACCAGAAGATCTAACAGCGAAACGCCGTTCCGGGCCCAAATTCTCTTTGACTGCTTTCTTCCTTAACTCATTTAGATGCGTCAATATTTCCTCGCGCACGTCTGCAGTTATTTCGGTATTTTCAAAAAGTTGAACTGCTCTGGAAGAAAAGACTTAATTAAGTTTACAGATCAAGTAAACGGTACAACATTATCATTATTTTATATTTATTGACGACCTAAATATAACAGGCCCATATTGTTGAACATATAAACCTGTAGTTTTTGCGTGAAAAACGAACAAAGATGATTCCATACATTTATTTATGTGAAAGGTGGCAAATGAACAGACGGACTATCTGATGGTAAGCGATTGCCGCCGCCCAAAGACACCTGCAAAACCGGTAACCAATTCGGGCCGAGTCGGGCCATTCATACCGAAACGTAGCTCTCCCTCTCAAACTTTCGCGTTTATAATATGTATTATTGTAGATTTTTTCTGCTTACCGGTTACATTTTTCCTTGAAATCTGCTTCTTTGTAATCCTCATTTGAAGCTTCAATATCGCGAATAGCTTTCATCAGCTCAGGGTTGGCCTCCAAGTGTTTATCCAGCGCACGGACCGTCAGACAGAAACCGGGAGGTACACGGTAACCCTGCAATAGGATACCAAATATTTTTAGATGCAGACACTACGTAACTTGAGAGTGTAACTTCAAGTTCCTTCTCGCCTTCTCGGGGCAGTTTTCGTTAATTACATTGACAGATGCGGCGTTGTATTGGTCTGTCTGTCCGTGTGTATGTGTGTACCTGTTGTCTGTCCTATCAGATCGTATACCCCGTTCATTTCGGATCTGTTCCGAAAATTGACCCGTTTTGTGGAAAATTGTTCATATAGGTGAAAAAAAAAATCCTGTTTTTCGAAATAACGACCCGCTGGTTCCCCAGCCGTTCGTTATTTCTCCGTTGTCGTAAGCTGTACGGCGAGCCACCAAAGATCCTCCCCTCCGTAGACAATATGATGAGCCTCTAGAGAACCCCCATACGACGAGCTCAGGTCCCGTTTTGAGTAAAATAATGGTCAGTTTATGTATTTCGTCGAATTAGAAAATTGTATGATGGACGATGTCGAGTTCACGAGAAGAAGAGGTTAAAGACGAATTAGAAATTTGTATGGACGAACGTATGAAATGGACGGGTGCAACGTAAGAAGCTAGTCCAGGAGTTGAGGTCCAAGTTGGTATGTACTGTAGGTACGATGACTGGAAGGAAAAGGGGGTGAATGATACGATGACGAATGAGAGGGACGAATGGAAGAAGAAAACATACTGCGACGACCCCCGATAATCTGGGAACAGGGCAGGGAGATGATGATTTTTTTATTTTATTTATTTATTTATTTTCCACACTTACAGCTATCTTTACAGGCTTAACCTAATACAATAGCGTAACTATTTTTTAATTATTCTATCTTATTCTAGGTAAAAGTAATATAATTATGAATAACTTATGACAATCAAAGCAACTTTCGTGAATTCATTCAGAGAACAAGAATGATGAACGTATGTAATCTCTAACTCAGACTTCAATGTCGAGTGTACGAGAATCTCCCCCTGTACCACTCACCTGCGAGTTCTGCACGGAAGCCAGCAAGGCGAGGGACGCGCCCTTGCCGCCCACGTGGGCGGGGCACGCGGCCGCGCGCTGCTCGAGCGCCACGCAGTAGCCCGCGCCCGCGCTCTCCGGCGCCCAGTGCAGCTCGCGCGCGGGGGCCAGGCGGACGGACGGCTCCGATATTACTGACCACAATAAACAAAATATATTTTTATATAGGATTATACATAGGCGGAAGTCGAGCAGACGGATTACCTGATGGTAAACGATCACCGCCGAACATGGACACATGCAATGCAACACCAGTAGAGCCACAAGTGCACGGCCAACCTTCAACCCCCTTTCCCCCAATTGGGCCTCCGGTACCCTCACTTGACAAAACACAGTGCAGGAGCTGCTTCACGCCGGTCTTCTTTGAGATCGTGGTGTCACTCCGGAGGTAGTTTATAATATTCAAATTCTAACAATAATGAGGACAGAGTCAAGTGTCCTCCTCGTAGGGCTACATCAAATCTTTTAAGCTTCTTGCTGGTTTGCAATAATGGCATCGGGGGATGTAATAATGCAACGGATGTCGGTTTTAGCCCTTATTAAGGCAACAGGAAAAAATATTTTTAACAACTTTACTTACTTTACTTACTTTCAACAAAAATTACATAAGAGCGAAAACCAATGAAATGTTTCGTTGACTTATGCCCTACTAAGGGTTTACTATTTTATTGAGAGAAAATAGGGTTTTTAATACTAATACTTGATAATCTCTTATCGTGCCATTTACATTGTTTAGAAATATAATTATTATATATGTATCAGATTACATGTTTACTTAAACAAAGATATTAATTATAATCAGATTATGTTATCTCTATTCATCGCCTGAGTGATGACGTCATGGACAACGCTACAAGTTGGTCGGCCCGGTATGCTCTCTATATACCTAGGTCTCCCCTAATCACGCCACCGCTCCCGATTTTCGGCCACCCTCATCCAGGCCACACCAACCAGCCTTCGAATGTCATCATCCCATCTTGTAGCAGGGCATCCAACACTACGCTTACCTAGTCGCGGTCTCTACTCAAGGACTTTACAGCTCCAACGGTTGTCAGTGCTGCGGCTAATATGACCAGCTCACTGCCACTTCAGTTTGCTATGTCGGTGACTCTGGTTCTCTGTCGCTGTAACATGAATGTTGACATATCCTCACCTTTCGGCAAGTATCCCATCTCGATGAAGCCGGCGCCGCGCTCGGCGTCGATGGTAACGTGTAGCGTCCGGTACTGAGTCTCATACACGCAGGGGATGCCGCTGCGCGCGCGCCCGCCGCCTGAGCAGCGGACCACTACTCATCATCATCATCAGCAACCCACACACGTCCACTGCTGGACATAGGTCTCCCCTAATGCACGCCACCGCTCCCGATCTTCGGCCACTCTCATCCAGCCCACACCAGCCAGCTTTCGAATGTCATCATCCCATCTTGTCGCATGGCGTCCAACACTACGCTTACCGAGTCGTGGTCTCAACTCAAGGACTTTACGGCTCCAACGGTTGGCAGTTCTGCGGCTAATGTGACCAGCTCACTGCCACTTCAGTTTGCTATGTCGGTGACTCTGGTTCTCTGTCGCTGTAACATGCATGTTGACATATCCTCACCTTTCGGCAAGTACCCCATCTCGATGAAGCCGGCGCCGCGCTCGGCGTCGATGGTGACGTGTAGCGTCCGGTACTGGGTCTCATACACGCAGGGGATGCCGCTGCGCGCGCGCCCGCCGCCCGAGCAGCGGACCACTACGCGCATCTCGCGATCCCCCGCTGCAAAGTAAAAGGGTATAAATAAATAAATTCATGTTTTTAAGGGGCTATACGAATGAAACTAGCGCCGCCAACTTATTTACACTGATTGTGTCAAAAATACGATATTTTTTAAGAAAGCAAAACATTACATTAAATTGAATTTTTCAAGATGCAATACAATATATAAAACACGCGACAAGTAACAATAATGTCAATTATTGCTAAAAGTGGCCGTTTTTAGCAATTTTCTTCAAAAATATCATATTTTCGCCACAATCAGTGTAAATAGGTTAGCGGCGCTAGTTTCATTCGTATAGCCCCTTAAACACCCGACCCGTTTAGCGCAATGGTTTGAGCGTCGGTTGAGACGTAACGGTCGCGGGTACGATTCCCGCACCAACACAAATGTTTGTTGATGAAACAGATATTTGTGTTGGGTCTGGGTGTTTGTGGTTCCTTCGTTGATTCTGGTTTCCATAGCACAAGGGAAAACCTTAGTTTTGGATCAGGACAATGTATGTGATGTTGTTTCAATTTATTTATTTATTATTTATTTGAACTTTCGCGTTGCATTGTACAAATACTTGACATAAACGGGACTAAACACGAGGAAATTTAATATGCGTCCAGTCCGCTTGTGACCACGGCTGTTGTAACGCAGTCGAAACGTCAAGCAGTAAGTGCTATAATGTAGGTACTTATATTTCAAAGTCCTCGCGTTTAGCCTCATTTATGTCGTTTATGTTGGTACAGAGCGTTTACCCGGTTAGTGATAGCCGTGCGTTTGGAACCCACCAGACCTATCGAAGATTTTCTAAGTGCATTATTTACTATATTACTGAGTTGCAAAAATATTTATTGCTATAACTATAAATATGTTAAAGGATATTTCATACTTACTGGAGACGTTGAAGCTAAAAGCATTTGGAATACCATCAGGTGAGTCAGGAAAGTCGGTAATGGAAAGAGTGGTGCTGGTCATGCTTTTCACCCTTGTATTTGGCAATCTGATTGTGCCGGAGACGCATCTGGAATTGCATAAAATAAGGCCGTTATACACTTTAGGGTTCCATGTTGAAGAATGTTAAGGATTTCCTAGAGATACAAAGTTAGAAATAAAGTAGTTGTAAGGAATGGGAAAGAAATGTTTAAGTTCTAAGTACCGTATTATTTTATTAATTTATTTATTTCTATACCAATAATGGCCTATTGCAACTTAAGGGCAAGATAAACGCCCTGCCCACGCGCGCGTACAATGTAGAGGCGTATCCCGTAACTATTGTAACACTCACTTTTTTTTCCCCCAGAGGAAAACATCATGGCCTTCACCTTGCCACATGTGGGGGACAAGGTTGGTGTGTGGGACTCTAACCCTAACCAAAACCCCTGGGGTGTCCATCTCAGCGCAATACCGGGACTGGGACCGTACCGCAAATCTCGCTCGCCACTTTAAGCCAAATTGTTTGGCGCAATGCAGCCCTACCCAAATGCGTTACCTACCAGGACACCCAGTAGGATTTTTTCCCTTGCGGAGTCGTTATACTGATGCCACTCCCCAATAGGGCATGCTCACGTACTCCGAAGCCCGTTTAGTCGCCTTTTACGACAGGCCGGGAATACCTTGGCATTGGCAGTATTCTTAACGCCCCTAGTCATAGGGCACATAGTAACACTCACTGAGTCAACACGTTCTTGTAGGACAGTATGCGATGCTGGAGGGCTGCTCCGTCAGCGGCGACGGCGGACAACACGAGCGACTGCCGTAAGCCCGCCAACGCCTCTCGCGGGTGCCGCGCGCGTGCTATGTAGAGGCATATCCCGTAACTATTGAGACACTCACTGAGTCAACACGTTCTTGTAGGACAATATGCGGAGCTGGAGGGCTGTCCCGTCAGCGGCGACGGCGGACAGCGCGAGCGACTGCCGCAAGCCCGCCAACGCCTCTCGCGGGTGCCGCGCGCGTACTATGTAGAGGCGTATCCCGTAACTATTGAGACACTCACTGAGTCAACACGTTCTTGTAGGACAATATGCGAAGCTGGAGGGCTGTCCCGTCAGCGGCGACGGCGGACAGCGCGAGCGACTGCCGTAAGCCCGCCAATGCCTCTCGCGTGCTATGTAGAGGCGTATCCCGTAACTATTGAGACACTCACTGAGTCAACACGTTCTTGTAGGACAATATGCGAAGCTGGAGGGCTGTCCCGTCAGCGGCGACGGCGGACAGCGCGAGCGACTGCCGTAAGCCCGCCAATGCCTCTCGCGTGCTATGTAGAGGCGTATCCCGTAACTATTGAGACACTCACTGAGTCAACACGTTCTTGTAGGACAATATGCGAAGCTGGAGGGCTGTCCCGTCAGCGGCGACGGCGGACAGCGCGAGCGACTGCCGCAAGCCCGCCCAGCCGTGCGGCGCCCAGCGTCGCTCGCGGGTGCCGCGCGTGCGCAGGAACTCGCTGTGCGTGGCGGCGCCGCAGCGCGTCGAACGCCTCGAAGCGGCCAAGCGCCGTGCCCCATTGCAGCCAGCCCCCTTCTTCCCACTTGCCTCTTAAAAAAAAGTAAAGTATCAGCTTATATACTGTCCCATTGCAACGCAAAGGCCTCCATCATAGAAAGCAAGTCATTGCTACTATGATAGGTATACTTGAAAGGTAATAATGTACAGACAGCCGCACATCAAGTTACTACAATCTGTCAAAATTCTTCAATCGAACCTCACCTTTATGTCAAACGTGTTTGGTTCAATATCAACTGAAGAAATTTGACAGATTGTAGTAACCTGATGTGCGGCTGTCCGTACTTGAAAGTTAATATTAAGATCTTGCATATTAAGAGCTGTAGGAGATAGCATCAAACAATAAAGGTAAAGGTAAAGCCTGAGAAAAATGGTGACATATTATCATATCAGAGGTCAGATCTTATTTGGATTGCTGAGTAAGCATGACGGTAAAATCAATGGGCCTAGCTGTTCGTTAAAATCCGGCATGTAAGTACGTACTCGTATTTATCACAATACCTGTTTTACATAAATCTACTATCATTTTATAAATTGTAACTCCTAATCTATTACAAATCTTACAGGTGAATACCAAAAAGATAAATCAAATTGATACCAATTTGTACGATTAGCCTATAGGTAACAAAGCAACCTTGAGGAATCAATTATTCGCCGATTTTAGGATTTATATAACCTTCATGTTATCGGTTGAATAAAAGGTTACTCTTAAATAATCTCCAATTCGCGTAAATGTTGATAAGGTTTTAAGTCGCTTAATAAGTGATACTCGAGCATTATTAAAAATAATTTAGTTGAACTAAGTAGGTCAAATTACGTAACCACGCTACCTAAGCCAAGAGATATAATTCTAAAGTACACATTAAAACATTTCTCTTCAATTAATATCTACTTTATACCAACCTGAAAACCGCATTACAATTTCATTGTGTAGTTTCAAAGATATGTACCTCATTTTATAAATTATAACTCCTGATCTATCATAAATCTTACAGGTGAATAGGTATTCAATTTGATTTATCTTTTTGGTAGGTACCAAAAAGATAAATCAAATTGATGAGCTATTGTACGATAGCATATATGTAAAACAACCTTGAGTAATTGATTATTCGCAGATTTTAGGATTTATTTAACCTTCATGTTATCGGTTGAATAAAAGGTTACTCTTAAAAAATCTACAATTCGCGTAAATGTTGATAAGGCTTGTAGTGTGGTCCACGACGACGTCATAATGCAGGTGCATATAGATGACACATACCGACAAGTTAATTCTGTTTATAATTAATAATCTTTTGTTTAAGTAAAACAATACGCAATCTGATACTTTTTCTAAACCATGTAAATGTCACGATAAGACGTTACCTATGACCTTTGCAACTATATAAACCCTATTTTCTCTCAATAAATAAATTTAGTTTACCTCCGACTTCAGTTGTCTTATTAGGTACATCTCCCAACACCGAACATTGCAAGGTTTTAAGTCGCTTAGTAAGAGATACTTGAGCATTATTAAAAATAATTTAGTTGAACTAAGTAGGTCAAATTGCGTAACCCCGCTACTTAAGCCCCGAGAGGCCCGAGATATACTCGTATGTAATATAAAGTACATGTTAAAACATTTCTCTTCAATTAATAACTATAGCTAAAAACCGCATTACAATTTCATCGTGTAGTTACAAAGATATGTATATGTATGGTCACCTTTAGAAAAAGAGAAAGTGTTTTTTCAATAGTAAGTATGTTATTTACATTCGGAACTTTGTAATACTTACAACATTTCAACCCACGTAGCGTCCCGCCATGGCTCGAGCGCCAGGGCTTCTGCGGCCAGCTGGTCGCTCCAGTCCTCTGGGTGCCGCACCACTTCTGACGCCGATGTCCAGCTGCACCATCATACATATTTTATTAATCATATGATATAAGGTATAAGTTAAGTAAGGAGATTAGGTATTTCTCTATTCACGTGAACACGTTCAGCGTGTACGAAAAAATTAGTTTATACATGCGTATAAAACTCTAATCTGGAACCACTTAGACCATTTTTGTACAACTAGCCGGGTGCAAAAAAATGCAAACACACAAACATTATTTCGTAATTAGTCATCCGCTATCCTTCGACTTCTATTTTCTTAAACGAAAAGTATAATTGCGAGGTATCAGCCTACTATTTTTTTTGTTAAATATAAAATGGGCTTGCCCTTGGCTTCATACTGAACATAAGAGTTGAGACGAAGCCTAAGATGGAGCGGGCTTACCCAGAAGTAACCTATTCACTCTACCTTTATTGCAATATTTTTTATAAATGAGTAAAACAATACTGACATAAGGTTCAACTTAGCATGCTGCGTGGTGCCGTCCCGCTCGTTGGTCAGCATCCCATTGAACAGAAGTCTGAGGCGGGAGTGGTGCTCCAGCACTTGGACCTTGAGGCCGCCCGCGCTCCACGCGTCCGCGGCGCTCTCCCACGCGCCTACGGCTGTGTCTGGAGCCCCTGTAAGTAGTGTAAGTATCTCTCATCTCATCTTAGCGTAGATTTTCCAGTTGCGTTAAAAATTTAAAGATTTTTCAATAAAAACATATATCACCTAACTGTGCAAAACTGTCGCTTTCTAACCCTAGATACGCTTAGACCAAGCTGCTGTGCTGTGTCGCAGCTGCGCTATATCCATTTTATTACGAGCGCAGTAATCCCTTTTTTATCTCACAGACTGCGATGGCTTTGCCAAAAAGGGAAAGGATGGGAGAGGATCGCAGTGTCAAAAAAGCTTTTTTGGGTCTGCCAATCGGTCGACGCCCGATCGGCCGTCCCAGATACCGCTGGAATGATGTAGGAGGCAGATTTTCGCGAACTACGAGTCAGTGAAAGGCGTGAAACCGTAAATGACCGGGACCAGTGAAGGAGTCTTATCGGAGGCCAAGACACACTGGGTCGCTGAGTCATCGGAGTAAGTAAATAAGTGATGCTTTTTGGCGACTAGTATTATACAATAATATACTAAGACTTACGATACGAAACGAAGGTTGTTCCATCAGCCAGCTTGACGTGCACCACAACCTCAGCCACTGGCTTGCGGCCGCAAAGCTTGCGGACCTCCAGCAGCACCGCAGCGCCGTCCGTGGCAGAGGCGCGGATGGTGACGGCGTCCCAGCCGTCGTGCAAGTCTTTGCGGGACGTTACCGTACTTTACTTACCCTCGTAGTGCTGTGCCGCAGCTGCATCATATCCATTTCCTTACGAGCAGTGATTCTTTTCGGCGACTATTAAAACTTACGATACGAAACGAAGGTTGTTCCATCAGCCAGCTTAACGTGCACCACAACCTCAGCCACTGGCTTGCGGCCGCACAGCTTGCGGACCTCCAGCAGCACCGCAGCTCCGTCCGTGGCGAAGGCGCGGATGGTGACGGCGTCCCAGCCATCCTCACAGGTCCTCACGGGACGTTACCGTACCCTCGTAGTGCTGTGCCGCAGCTGCATCATATCCATTTTCTTACGAGCAGTGATTCTTTTCGGCGACTATTAAAACTTACGATACGAAACGAAGGTTGTTCCATCAGCCAGCTTGACGTGCACCACAACCTCAGCCACTGGCTTGCGGCCGCACAGCTTGCGGACTTCCAGCAGCACCGCAGCGCCGTCCGTGGCGGAGGCGCGGATGGTGACGGCGTCCCAGCCGTCGTGCAGGTCTTCGCGAGGCAGCTCCGGCGTAGGGCCCCGCGGCAGCTGCGCCTTCCACTGTTTCACGGCGTAGTAGCGCGCCCATTGCAACTTTAGTGGATAATTCCAGCCTGCGTTGAAAACAGATTATTTCGATTATAGAAACCGTCAAGGCCCAGACAGCAAACACAATGGAAAATCAATTGTTTTATGCCTTTTAAAAGGCTTTTGGGTCTTACGACGTTAAAGCAAAAGTGCGCACAGTGCGTGTGAAAGCGAGAGGAACACAGATTCGGTCGTCCTTCAAATTAGGCCCTTAGAACTCCCAACGTGTATTAAATCAGTAATTACGATAGGTAATGTGAACGATAGTATTCGTACATGGGAAATATGTGAGGGGCCTTTCGACAGCCTATTGACTATCGACATAGAAGATATAAGGGACAGAAACAGACGGGTACTTATAATCGGTTTACCGATAGAGATGGGTTATGCCCTGGATCAAAGTCTTGGGTGGGGTCAAACAACTCTTATGTAATAAAAAAAACAAAATATCATCGAGCCATTGCCAACTATGTTAAATAAGAAAAAGCTGTTTCATAATTACTTAAGTCTAATAGTTAACATATTATAAATACCTACGTATTAATTAATTACTCCAGTAAGCAAGAGCGCCCTGAGCTAAGCATTTCTCAATACCTACTCGCAATTAAGACATGTAATTAAACCTTTGAAAAATGCAATCGCTCGGTTTTATCGAATAATAAATCAGCGATAAAAACCGGACTTGTTGACATGAGATTAGATCATAATAGTGCGATTGTAGAGTCAATGACCGATGACCTACATCTTACAACCATTAATTAATACTAGTAATGAACGGGGCTCGGCGCGGGCCCAAATATGATATTTGCTAATACACACACATTGTTTTGAAAAATTCGAGCAGGATTTTAACACGATTGTATTTACTGTGAGTAGGTACTTATAATGTACAAAAATTGATACAGAATAATTTAATATAAGTAACCAATTAAGTTATGATATTGAGCATCTGGTGTGTTACGATAGAGGATTTGGTAGCAAACCTGCCTCGTAAGAAAATGGGTTCAATTAGATACCCTGGACCAACATTCGTATGATGGACACTTATATTTTGTGAAAAATACTAGTATTTTACTGGTCGTGGTGGTGGTCGGTCGTCGTTAGTGTTCGTCTACCACCTAATCACATAAAAATTAAAAAAATGGTCTGTTGCCTGAAATCCGTAACACAAGTGCTTACGATACTAGTAGATACAGAATCAGGGGGCTTAAAACGAACCGGACGTTACGACCGAATCGGATTTCTCCCTTTCACTCGCGTTGTGCGTCTCTTTTGTTTGAATGTGACAGGTATATTCTCATTTGTTACGGAACGGTTTTTTAATAAGCCACAAGTTCAATGTATGGATGATGATGAATTTAAACTGGTACGTCAACAAAAACTGGTTAGTGACGTAGAATAATGAGCCCCAAATCCTCGTGCTGGTGCTTATTTGGGTATCGAAAAAAGATATCGCAAAAAACGTAGTTTTTATAAATCGTTTTTGCGTGAATTCTCTATGGTTTTTATGTATCGATAATCACGAGAATTTGTAGGGACGAATGTATGCATATTCTGATTAGATAGTTTTAACTATAGACAAACAGTTTATAATAACTTACAGATATGAGTAGGGATCTTGTTAATCCTCACCTAACAATATAAGTAAGTAGGTAGGTACATTTCAAGGCGAATCGGATTAATATTAATTTAAAACAGATGTCGTGAGCCTTTATCAGTACAAGCGTGTGCAATCTGCTTATCTCAGCCTAATTCGATACTACTGAAGGTACTCCTGTTATGAATGAAGTTAATTGAATGTGGGTATGATTTAAGCTATCACCAATTTAAGCAGTTTAGCGTTTCTTAAATAATAGATTTTGTCCCCAAAATGTAGTCACCAAACCATAAACAATCAATTCCACAATAATTCTCTAAAATTATGGAGACATAAACCAAAACATATTTTTTTGTATATATTTTATGGACATGGTGTATTGCTGACAAAATAATAAATAAAAAGGAGTCGCAGTTAGGGATCGATAAATCGATTTATTTGGTGACAGATTTACCATTTTGAACTCAAAACTGAGAAACGAAGTATGTAACAAAGTATGTAGGTAGCCTAATGCACTACAACATAATTGATGATTGATAATGAGATGAGATGATTTGGAGCTTTTGTATATCTGAGAACGAAAATATTTTTGGCAATAAAATTTATTATTAGATGATAGATAGAGAACTTGATGATAAATATACATTTTGGTGGCAAAAAATATCATTCCCATTGAATATTACATACCCGGTATTCTGTAGTCGCCTTTTCTTGTATTAGATTTTCTGAAAAACAGTAAGTAAGTCACCAAAGCACCGGTGATTAGCCCGGTGTGCAGCAGGACATCGAAGATATCCATGGTCGAGTTGCGTCGGGCTCTCGCGCAGTACTTTATAAACAAACTGCGCAGACCGCTCGAGACGGCCACCACGCGCCGGCGCTAGAATCACAATGTTGACATTGTTTTGTGATCGGCGTAGGCACGTAATCGGCAGCATATCAACTGAATGATTGCGTCCAGCGATGGATTAATTAACAGATATTCTGATTACTCTGCACATGCTAACTCCTTTTCGATACTGACTAGAGGTTAAGTATAAGATAATCAAAACGAGCGAGTTACTGGTAATGACCAATGATTTGAGATGGTTATTTATTAAAACTAATTAGAACCTTTAAGAAATGAACACACCACCAGAAAAAAATATTTATTAGCCTCGTTGCTAATTAATAAATGTCTGTTGAATTGATGACTTCACTTTAATTTTATCAAATTACTTCAATTACATTTATTGAATTAATGTTTCACATTAACTAAAGCGACAGTTGACGAGAGGGAGAAAGACTCTGGGTAAGAGCTTGGCCGTGTGTTTAAAATTCACCTGAAAACGCGAGTCCAGTTTACTATGAGTAAATAAGTTACGATGACTAAAATCGAGAGACCCAGATTTACTGACCATGAACTGATAAATTTAATGAGAAGGCTCATTCGGTTTCTTATTATAAGATAAATATTTATATAAACAGTCAATTTAATGTTCAGTGCATTAAAGGGAATACCGTGACCTCTTGAAGGTCACGAGAAGTTGCGGAAACCGCCCACTCTTCGCCATGTGTGACATAGGTAATGTCATTCAACATTAGAAATCTATTCAGCTCTCGATTGTTGATCAACAGCATCATCAAAATTAAGATTGAAACTTTAGTTGGTTAAGAAGTAGGGCGGTCGAATGGTGTTCTAGGTATTATTTATGTTACAAAATGGGAGTAGTGGAGAAGCTAAAAACGATTAAGAAAGGAGTAACTTATCTATTTAGACTACAAAAAAGACCTTGTACCAAATTTACCAAATATGTGACCAGTCAATTAAAAAATTAGCACATGACCTGGTAAAAACCCTAATAATCTCAAAGATTCTTCCGCATTCGAGGCCGCTGGAAGGAACCAAGCAAAACTATGACACAGAGAAAAACAACATTAATAATAGTAAACGAGTTCGTTCATAGAAGCAATCAAAGCAAGAACAAGGTCGCGTGTCTACTGTTAGTTACATATATATGTACATGTACCTATATACAATAATAAATACTCGCTTAGTATAGATAGTCAGCTACACTGCGCATTATCGCTTGGTAACGCCATGTCTGCCAGTTACTTCTCTATAGGTGCTACTTCAAGCTACTACTACGTTTTGTTCTACGTATCTACTTTCTCGTAAGTCGTTGAACCGTGCACTTTAGCTAGCCTGCCAGATCACATTGGCTGCCAATTCAGGTCTATATCTGTTTACAGTCATTCAGTTCAATGTCGTCAAGCGATCGATTCATCATCTCAGCTTGTCATTTCGAAGACCGGGGTTTCGGAGGAATATGGACTTACCACGGTAATGAAATCTCCAAAAGAATGGCCCAGGATCAAGGATTTTAAGGAACAAAATCTAGGCTCAATTCAATAAGTGCAAGATCCAACTCATAAAATCTTTAAAGAGTCAACTCACTATTTGTTTCTTCATAAGGATTGAGGACTGTTGTCCATTGGGATTGATATAGTGCATCAATTTTCAACCCATGGCGGTTGTCCTGAAATCGTAAAGAAAATCAATTCTATGAATCTACTAGTACATAATATGTAGAGTCAACATCAAAAATATAACACTTAGTAGCATGTCAACGTAACTGCCCAGTCAGTTTCCAAGGGTACGGACAAAATTTTAATTTGACATGGTACTAAAATATTAAGACAGTTATAATGCTGACCGTACATGTAGTGGTACACCTATTAACAGTATATTATGTATACCTACATAATCTACTGTTAATAGGTATGAATCATGTCTAACCAATTTTAACAAAAAGTGTACGATATGCTGACTGAATATTAATATGGATAATGACTCCTGCGATTCATAACGCCCTGTTGGTCTAGTGGTTTAAGTACCGGGTCGTGATCTCGGGATCCTAGGTTCGATTTCCGGGTCAAGCAAGTTTGTCATCAAGCCGCATTAGGCAAGCGTGGTAATTAATACCTACGCCTAATCTTAAATAACTCGATTTCTATGATGTAGGCTTTCGCCCTGCAGCAGGACAGTAAGTATATGGGCTGATACTTTACTGTTTTCATACATAGTAAATCATAATAATTACAACTCGAAAGTATACACAAATATTTGATACTCTCTTGCAAAATCTAACATTTTATCATCATAGATTATCCATATTATTGCGAACAAGTTACTTTGGCCGTGATAACATTAGAGGAATGCTTGTAAATTGCACTTGATTGATATTATATATTTGTATTATGTACATACGATGAGGAGAAATAAATAAGTATAACGTTGAAATAAATGCATTATATTGGCAAGTCATTTTCGTGTATAATTTACCAAATGTGACAATATACATTATAATTTACCCTTTATATTTATGTCCTTCATATATTAAATAATAATTATTAATGTTGCTACTAAAATAAAATAACAAATAATCTTTTAAAAAACATTGTTATACCGTATACATCAGTATACAGTTAATAAATTACTTTTACGTGAGCAAAACCATTTTAACCAAGATAATCTGAATTTTATACTAAGTACATACATACTTTTTCGAGGGCCAAATAATTGACTATCATTAGGTTTTCGATTTATAACTAAAGAGTTATTTAACACTTTAATTAACTCCACCTTAATTTAATAATAGTCATAAGCGGGCTAATAAATATAACAAACTAAATCGGTAACGATATTTCGTTACGATGACTAATAGACAGAAATTTCAAAATCATCACAATAATATTCCAAATATTTTTAAAACATGATTTGCGAAATGAAATAAGGGACAAAAACCGACGTATATAATCAGTTTACTGATAGAGATGGGCTTTGCCCTTGTATTTAGGGCGGATTGAAATAAATCCCGGCACAATGTCGTCTCTAGTTACCCTAACATTCGTTGTAACACCAATTCCATATTTAAATAGCCCTCACTGAGTTCTAATGAATGATGTGATAATATTACCAAAAATAACATCTTAAACAAAAATAACAATACCTATCCATTGTTTAATATTCAACTTTATTTCATTTGTAGCTAGCTATCTATGCTACATAATTTACAAACAGTTTTACAAATCATTCTAAATTTCTCCCATACAATAAATTTTAGCTCTAAAATTCTAGATATTAAAAAATTATACTATTTTATCAAATCCAATTGTTATGTAAATGCATAAAAATGCTACAACAGCTTTTAACGTTCTGTCATGAATTAATTTTATTACAAAGGATCGTTATATTCCAGAGAGTTAAATCATATCGATAAAATATTTACCTTTTTACGTTTTTAATCGATTCAAATTTCACAACAGCACACGTGCAAGTTTGCTGTTGTAATAGTTTGAATAGTTTAAATATACTATACAGATACGAGTATGTTATTATTGCACAAGATCACATACAAGAATTATGTATAATAGTCCTGTAAAACGATAAAAACCATACACACTTTTAGATATTATGCCACTTAGTCAAAAACTATAATTATTTTTAAATTGGAATACAGGAAGAAGAACTTGTGCATTTTTTTTTCATTCCTGAGCAGATGTCGCTGGAGGAGTACACTTTCATCTTCGTACTAAGAATAGTGGGCACATTTTACAATACACATAACACAACACATACAGTCCATTACTACGCCATACATGACAGTATTACAGCATAGCATAACAAAAATTTTATGCTAGGTATTCACATTGTCCAATGAATACTATTCATATTGCCTACTTACACGATTTATATATTTTTATAATAGTTATATAAATTATCCTCTAATCATTGTCTAGTAAACATCCAGTAACAGTACCTATATTATTACAAAAAAATATAAGCTCAAATTATAATAAAACTAGTGCCCCGTCCTCACTTCATTTCGGGGCTTGATTTATTAGTCTCTAACTCGAGTTATTAGTTTCAATCTTAACCAATAGATGGCTCTGAATGTGTTAATACACCGCGCAAGCGTTTTGTCTTTTTGGATTGCGTATAAACCTGGACATTACCTATTAAAATTTATAGAATTTCCCTCTTTATAAATATTATATAATAGATTATAGAAGATAGACGGTAAAACAATTGTTTAGTAGTCTGTCAAAGATAGCCTGTTTTTTTGAAATCTTACAATACCTATAACCCAAATAGTCAAACACGGCAGTAATTATGAAACCGCAAGTTCTTTTAACAACAAAAAACATAGCCTGCTATATATTTTTTATTCATTCGCGTCGAGACGAGCGAACGATTTCTACTGTTTTTCTTTCGACGTACAACATTCAGCATTTTTGAAACACTCGACCGCAAATTGTTGCTAGGTGAGTGATTCCAAGCAAGCTTTATATTAATCGACAAAATGAGTATACATTATGTGTCAATAAAACGGAATCATTCTTTATAACTTTCGGAGATTTTCATATACTTATTTAACCATTTACATTCTGTTTGCAATGCGTTAATTACTGATTTGTGTGAAATTCTGCATAAAATGGATAATGTCAACTTTGCGTGTTATATTGGTCACATCGAAAACGAGTGATTCATAAATGTGGAAACTTTGGACTTATGACGTGATTCGACCAATCTTTATCCGTCAGTAAACCTTTTGTATAAGCAGAGGACAGGTATCGAAGCGCTTTACCATAGATTTTATCCTTCGATGAAGTTTGGTCGAATCGGGCCTTAGAAGTCGTACATAAGACACATTACTTACGTTGCATGCGATGGGACTACGCTATGTCATACGAGTAGGTAAATGAAAAATTGAGCTCCTATAATGCGTTAAGAAAGTAGTGAAAACTGATGTTACAGGAACTAACAGATCTCATGTTTTATAACGATGGGGCTTATAACGTAAGCGACAGAGGCACCATCATAAAATAAATTTTATTTTCACGACTTTATTGACGCATTACAGACGGTATTTATTTTTATAGCACACAGCCTTATGTCTAATAGTGTCCACATTAGGGCGGAATTTACATTAGTCGTTAGTACCAACATGCGGGTTTTGGCATCGCACACCACATTTTTTTCTTTGGAGCACATTTGTCATAATATTTAATTTTCTTTTGCCGCATTTCTATTAGTAGGTTCATGGTACTGCCTTATTCTTAGATATTGTGGCCTACTGTTAAATGACACCTAAGATAGCCTCTACACACGGCCGACTTCAAAAGATATAACACTTTATAACTTTGTCAAAACAGCAAGCGACTTCTACTTTTCTTACAAGGTAGGTACAGTATTGTGACAATGTTATGTACTATAAAGTATGCAACTTTTCGGTTGCGATTTTTATGGTATAATCAAGCCTCTCAGTCAGTGAGCGTATAAAGAAACAAAACCTATAAAGAAAAAGAACTAACGTTCTCCTACAGATCTAGCACCAATTTCTATATCAAATCGATATAGATATGAAAGTAACAAATATAGCGTCTAAATTATTTGGAAAATTGGTAGTACAGTACACAACAGCAAAAGTAGACGATCAAAATCAAAAACTCTAAACTCACTATTGAGCGGAGTTCGCGTCAGAACTGTATGGTGTCAATTCATACAGTTACGACGCAAACTCCGTATAGCCTCAAAGTGATTCATACAGTTCTGACGCGAACTCCGCTCAATAGTGAGTATAGAGTTTTTGATTTTGATCTTCTACTTTTGCTGATGACTGTACAATTATTATAAACTGGAGTTCAAAGAAATCATTTGGTTTTATAAATTGTAGGTATCTACTAATCGCTTTATCTATTTGAGACCTTATCGAAAATGGATTACATACAAATACAAAATATTCCTAACTATAGAAAAGGTTTAGAGTTTGATGTCTGGGCATACTTAATCTTTATTTTTGCTGTTTACAATAGTTACATTGTCCTATAAAAATATGTCTTTTAACAATTTTCGATTACATTTTAATTTTTGATCAAATGGGGCCTTTTCAGTCATTAAAGACACACACATTTAGCGGAGTCGCTATGTCAATAAAAATCAAAGAAAGGTAGTAAAAATTAAGGTATTTAGAAATAAATCATCCAAAATAAAAAAAGTGACATTTCTATTCCAAATAAGTTAACTTTGAATAAAAAATGCCAAACGCCAGAGAAAATGGATTTGAAGACTTCAAATATAGATAGATGTAAATATATTATAGTTGCTACAGTTATTTGGCTTAAATGTGCTCATTATAGCACGATAGCAGCCATTATTAAAAAAAGGTATTTGGCTCCCGGCTAAAGTCGGAACTAATGCTGTTTCCCTCACAAGTGTCAGTGTTGACTGACATTTTCCCGTAGAAAATTTTTTTTACACCGCCCCCCTGTCAATGTCACTTAAAAGCCTCCTGATCGTAGTCCTACTATAAGACACTTAGATGACATTGTAAGGGGTGCGTATTGCATTTTTTTTATGTTTGCCACGCGCCTATAATTCCTTGTTGGACTTCAGGCGTTATACAGTGCTTCGAGTCCTATTAATTGGCACAAAGTGACACTGACAGAGGGCGTTTTTTTACAGAAAAGTGAAACAAACCCTGTCATTCATACGACACTTGGTAAACAGAATTAGTTCCGATTTTTGCCACGTGCAAAGTCAGAGTTGTCGCACTGTAGCCGTAAAATAAATAGACACAGGATGTTGATATCAAAAAGTTCGTCGACTTACGCGCTAGGTAGTATATCGAAACGTGTATCTCCCGCCCACTCTCCATATATTATGTTTCTGTATAACGCCAAACCACGTCGACATCACTGCACGCTTATGCATAAATATACATACATGTGTGTCTAGCCTGGGGAGCGATTGACATGCACTCGACATTGAAGCTCGAATTAAAAGTTTGTAGGATGTTTACATTATTTTGCATTTGTATGAAATCTCTAAATTCGACTTCAATGCTGAGTGCACGAGAATTGCCCCACTGGTGGCTTATACAGGGTGTATCTGTGAACATTTACATCCCCTTAACCACGTGTTCTACCAACCATTCCTGAACAACATTTGTTCTATGACTTTAGAAAATTCGCATAAAAAATGTTCATCTTTCCATACAAAGTTGGTCACGTGACTGTAATTTTGTATGGGGAGTCGAAATTTTTCGAAGAATTTGGAAAAAGTTGTTGAACAAATGTTGTTCAGAATGGTTGATAGAACACGTGGTTAAAGGGATGTAAATGTTCACAGATACACCCTGTATAGAAACCGTCTCGTAACGAATCAGATTACCTGTCGCATCCAAACAAAAGTAACACATCTCTTATGAAAGGTAGGGAAATCCGATTCGATTGTAACGTCCAATAGGGGCTACCGCGTGTGGAAAATTCGTTAGATGGCGTACGTGTAGACTGAGGTCCAACTTCAACGTCATTGGTCGTTTAGTGACATTTTGACATCTCACATCAAAAATAACCAAGCACCGTGTAGTAGGACCTCAGTCTACAGTTTTATACTTACGCCATCTAACGGATTTTCCACACGCGGTAACCCCCATTAGTTTATGTAGCAAGCTATTCTGTGTCTATCTATTTTGTGCTGTAGCTTTTCATGTAACGTAAGGTAATCAACAACAACACCAGTACAAGTAGAGTAGCTTATTCCTCCTTCTGCTTCACCGGCGCCAGTTCCTCGGGGCTCTCGTCCATGCTGGCGGCCGTGTCTGTGCGCGTCTTGTCCACTGGGTATAACCTAAAATAATTTAGGTTGTTAGACAGATAAATAGATACTCTTTATTGCACAAAAGATTACAGGACTTAATGCTAAGGTCATTTATAAATGTTTTGGGGTAGAGAAATAACACAGAAAGTTAACAAATTTTGCAAGAGTATTTTATTTGTAGTATACCCAAAACTGGAATTCAAGACCAAAAATCTACTACAATGTTGCTACTGCAATAAAATGATCGTACCATAGTATACCCCTTTTTTCTAAAAACACTCGCTGATATAATTTATTTATTGGTAATTTTGATTCTATAATTTAAAAAAATATTTTTATTTACGTTTTTTCACGTCCCTTTAATAAAAACTCAACCATTCGTAATTTTAGTTTTCAAAGATGGTATTGCGCTTGTAACACTTCAGGTGTTAATAACATAAATAATTCCAAAAAGGTTGGCGAAACCTAAAAACGTCACTTAAAAATTACATAAGTGACATTAACAGATTTGACAGTGACGTATCTGTCGTAGATTTTTTGGTCTTAAATTCCAGTTTAGAGTATAGTTATTGTAGCCAGTTGTAAGGTGCGAGCAACCAGGTGCGAGCACTGTGGGCGTGCCCACAACCTCAAATAAACTTGTGACGTCACACTATCTCTCTCTCTCTCTTTGATCAACCAAGGTTAGCTAGCAGTGGTAGGGGATCTTTCACTTGTTTTCTGAGATTTCCAATCTAAAGGGTGTGCTTGAACCTATTTTGAGGCCTGAATCCGCGCCTGTTTGCTACAGGTGATGTCCCAAATTGTATAAAGGCTCGGCCAAGAACTTGTACTACTAATAGCATTCCAGTATTTTCTAAATAACATCAGTGTCAATCGTTTTGTAACTCAAAGTAGGTATTGATTGCTCTCATGAATTTAAAATCAAGTCTTATGAATAATTTGAAATGTTCCTTATCTTGAATTTTCCACAAATCTTACGTAAAACTTGAACCCAATTGAGTATCAGTGTCTCAGACCTAAAAATAAGAGTGACCCCATACTACCATCTTTTGAGCGTTAGCGTCTTGTCGGCGACCTCCCCACAAAGGCGTTTTTGGGCGTTGCGTCGACGCGGCGACCGAAAACGCAACTCAAAGGACGCTAGTGTGATGTCACTCTTCAAATAGACGGACTCACCATCGCTGGTACAAGTACACGAGGAACACCAGATCGTCTCGGAAGCACGCCACGCGGTGCGCGGTCGGCATAGTTATTATGAACGCGAACACGTCGTCTATGAAATAGAAATAGAGATAGATAAAATCTTTATTCAAGTTAGGTCCATACAGAATACTTATGAATGTCAAAACATAATACAGGGTGTACCTGTGAACATTTACATCCCTTTAACCACGTGTACTACCAACCATTCTGAATAATAATGAACAACATTTGTTCTATGACTTTTGAAAATTCGCATAAAAAATTTTCATCTTTGGTCATTTTATATGAGGAGTCAAAAAATTTTTCGAAGAATTTGGAAAAGTTGTTGAACAAATGTTGTTTATAATGGTTGAGAGAACACGTGGTTAAAGGGATGTAAATGTTCACAGATACACCCTGTATAATCTACCATTGAACCAGTAGAACCTACCTATGAACGTGTTGAACGCTTTGTACATGAACGCGCGCCACGGCAGCGCCGCCACCGACCGCAGCCGGTAGTTCACGAACAGCTGCGGCAGCATGAACAGGAAGCCGAATGCGTACACGCCGTTCACAACGCTATGGAGCGCCCACGAGTACCAACTGAAACGAACAGAATATTGTTACGGCGGAAAATCTACAGGTAAGCACAACACTATGTCTCTAAGGGCGGGTACACATCAAGCGTTTTCCAATGCGCGCTTTGCTAACGCGAGTTTCGAGGGCAGGAGTTCTGAGGGTATTTGCAAATACAAAATCCGATAGCATAGACATTGATTATTTCATAACATAACTTCATAGTTTTGACATGATACGTCAAAATTTACCAATCCACTCGTTGTTGGACCAGACGTCAACTTAACGCCATCTATCGGATTTTGCATTTGCAAAAACCCTCATTAAAGTGTACACATGAAAGCGCGCGCATCTGGTCAACCGTGCGGTATGTGTTTCCTATCAACGCAATGCCGAGCGCCTAATACGTACCCGCCTTAGGCTGCCTGTCCATTTAAGCGGAGCGATGCGGCGGAGCGGAGAAACGGACAAATATTAGCCAATAGTATTTTTTAATATAATATTTTTGTGTAATACTATTGGCTAATATTTGTCCGTTTCTCCGCTCCGCCGCATCGCTCCGCTTAAATGGACAGGCAGCCTTAAGGGTGTTACACGCAATACTAATGGATCTGTAATTTAATTGTGGGAGAGCCATGCTTCGGCATGAATGGGCCGGCTCGACCGGAGTGATACCACTGCCTCACAGAAAACCGGCGTGAAGCAGCTCCTGTGCTGTGTTTCGCCGAGTGAGTGAGGGTACCGGAGGCCCACCCAGGGGGGAAGGGGATAAAAGGTTAGCAGCGCACTTGTGACTTCACTGGTGTTGCATGTGTCCATGGGCGGCGGCAATTGCTTACCATCAGGTGATCCGCCTGCTCGTCTGCTACCTATAACATAAAAAAAAAAAAAATCTGTCACTTGGGCTATTTTATGTGTTAGGTGGCGAGACAGGTGACGAGCGGATGGATCACTAAGAACATTTGTTGAATATGCTAAGCTGGTACTGACCTCTTGTGCGGCTCGTACACCAGCGAGTAGACCGCCCCGGCCACGCAGAGCGGGTACAGCAGCATGGACAGGTAGCGCATGGCCTCGGCGTCGGCGCGCGCGGTGCTCTGCTCGGCGGCGCCGGCGCGCGCGGCGTCGCGGAACACGCGCACGCGCCAGCCCGCCCACGCCACGCGCAGGTGAAGCACCTTCGTCACTTTCCACAGCTGGGGGTGTAAAGTAAAGTATCAGCCTATATACTGTCCCACTGCAGGGCAAAGGCCTCCATCATAGAAATCAAGTTATCGTAGCGATAATATGATGGGATTAGGCTTAATCACCACGCTTGCCTAATGCGGATTGGTGATCACAAACCCGAGCTATGTTCGAAAAATTCGAAACATACTTTTGCTCGACCCGGGAATCGAACCCGGGACCCCGAGATCACGGCCCGGTACTTAAACCACTAGACCAACAGGGCGTTCACCGTCCCGCAGCTGGGGGTGTACAACACGACAAACTCTTGAGTAAATAAGTCATATAGGGAGCCTAATCCCATCATAGTAGTTATAACATGATTTCTATGATGGAGGTCTTTGCCCTGCAGTGGGACAGTATACAGGCTGATACTTCATTTTTTTTAGGGTGTATCACGTTTTATATACGTTTACGTATACACTTTTACGTCCTCTTAAGCCCTTCTCCTCACAAACCAAATGTTGTGAACAATTTTTTTTAATATATACAACATCGAAAATCGAAAAAAAATCGACGAAATTCAGAATAAAAAGTTAATTGTCTGTGTGAAAGAAATAGCAATATAAATATTCTTTATAAGTCCTTATAGAACATTTATGAATGTCAAATTTAAAAGAAATATGTATGTAGTAAAAATACCTCAATCAGCAGGCTGACACCAGCAGGCACCAGCACCAGCAGAGAGGTCTTCTCATCAAGCAAGTAGAAGAAAATGACGAAGTGCGAGAACGCGCGCCAGAACACAGTGCGCGTGGAGAGACCCGCTAGGGTGCGCTTGCGCCGCCAGAACGACACATCGTTCTTGAACGCCAGGAAGTCAAACAACAACTACAAACAAATTAATAATTCAACTATCGTCGTACGGCCCAGACACAATGGAAAATTAATTGTTTTATGCCTTTTAAAAGGCTTTTGGGTCTTACGACGATATAGGAATATTATCTAACATAAACAGACGATTAAATCTAAGTGACCTCAGAGGAACATACTTGTTTAAAAAAAATCCCCTACACAAAAGCCACCTCTCTGATCATGCAGATGTTCATGGGCTACATTGATTACTTGCCATCAGATGACTCTCTTGCTTGTTGTTGTCTCCAGCATAAATAAAAAAACAAAACATGTTTTTTTTATTTATGCTGTTCGTTCCCCCAACAGTAGCCAGAAACAAACAACGGTAAAACTGTGTTATGGAGCCACCTATACAGTTGCATAAATCTATGGGGTAGTTGGGCATGTAACATTGAACTATTAAAACGTTGGTAACATAATGAATCTAAATAGGTAATTAATTAACAAGACATAATAATATACTCACATGGCAACTGGCAATCAATATGGTGGCAGACAGTAAATACAGATTAGTATCAGCAAATATTCCCTTGACATCATCAACATCCTGCTTGGTAAAGCCAAGAGACAGCAGCTGGTCCAATGCCAACCTCACGTGCAGAGCCAGACGGAATGTGCCATACGAAGTTGGAGATACGCTGATAGTGAGATTTACTTCGTTCATGCTATTGTTTAACAGCACTAAATTTGACATACGGAACTTTAAAACATTTTGTTGAATAATTGGCAAGAATTTTCCTCCTCTCACCCTGTAAACAATACATGTGTTTAGCATGAAGAAATTTTCACATACAATGGATTGAAAGAGTTTAAGTACAGAAAATGGAGTCCACTTTACGTGAAGAAATTTGATTTGCAGTCTGTGCGGATGTACCTGGTGGATTTTTGTAACACTGAAGGGCAAGTACTCATTTACTATTAGCTGTATCAAGTGGTAATACAAAATAGCCAATCTTTTAATTAATTTTCATTACTTTCCCTTCTGGTGGCATTACAAAATTCCACCCTGAATAAAATATACTGAGTGTTTGCAGAACAAACCATTATAAAAATTAACTTTACCTTATGTAAGGATACAGTTCACCCGGAATTTTTTTAGCTGGGAGATTTAGGTCATCGGTTAAAACTGACAGTGGTGCTACACTAGTTATATGAGAAAATGGCTTAAGATTTGGGTCTGGTTTCTTCTTTTTTTCTTCAACCTGAAAGATTTAATTTGCACTGCACTACAAAAAATACTTCAGAAATATTGTAAGAATTAAGTTGCTACCTACTAGTTATAGAAAACGTCGCACGCAGAATAAGAAGATAGAACATGAACAAAAAGTATGAAAACTTCACAGCATAAGAACTACTTACATTTTTCTGCAAGAGGTTGAATGTCTCAGCTTGTGGTTCAGTGTACGTTACTAAGGGCATTGTATGTACTGACTCAGTGCGGTAGATCTCATCAAAATCTTTATAAATGCGGCTATCATCCAACAGAACCGCATGCATAAAAAGGGTTCCATTATTACGAGTCTTTCGAGGAACTTTTATTGCGATGTCACTAGAAAAATATTATGTGTTAACTGAATCACATAAAAATAAAATATTTAAAAGGATGTAAATAAAATTCAACTCACAAGGTACTAGGATTCCGATAGTCAAATTTCATAGAGGTATGAACTTTAGTCACTGAATCAGTCATTGAGCCATCAGTATATGGATACTCCTTTATGGAAGTGTACAAAACGAGATGCTGAACGGGATTAGAAGCCAAATAAGAAGAAAAACATCTCTCGCCACGACTGCATTTTGGTGGTATAAAAATCTCAGCTAATGTCCATATTGTATTAATTACATATACCGCAAAAATTAAAGTAAGAATTAAGCTAACTGATATATACTTCATTACAGTATAATTTATTAAATTATCAATGAATAATTAACTTTGTAAAAATCGCTTTAGGTTAACTGTTTACTCTCTCCCGCTGACATTTACAATACAAGTGTTGCCCACTCTTGGCCTTTTGTAAAAAGTTACAGTTTATGCAGTAAATTGAAGACAGTAACATTTGGTCAAACCGAAAAAATATGGTAAATTTACCTTGAAAAGCTTTAAAAGTTATTATCATAGGTATTAATAAAATGTATATTCTGTCTATCAGTCGCGAAATTTATTCTTGAGGAACTATTACAGAGTTCCATAGGTTCCGGTATACCGGAGAAAAAATTAAAATTTATATATACCGGTATTCGGTATCTTAATATTATTTCAAAATCAGACCTAATAAATTAATTCAAACGGTGGCTGAATTTGCATTCAATGCAATTAGAAACGTAAACTATAATTAAAATAGTAGTTGCTTGCATGTTTTGTTCTATTAATTTTATTGTTATTATTATGCATATTACAATTGTCAATGTTCACATTGCGTTTTGGAATGTGCGCCACCTCTAAGCCTCCGCATCCTGGCTACGACCTGACTGGCTCCTGCTGTTGCCAGACTGGCGCACGTTCGAATGTCTTCCACAGGGTGGTGGTCAACATATTATGACGCCCACACGTCGGGGAAGAACGCCGCGGAGGAGCCAGTCGTAACTCATGTTCCACAGGAGCGGTCCTAAGACCGACCCCTGCGGGACCCCGGACTCCACTGGATAGCGCTTCACATCACCCTCGCCGTTCACATACACTATCTTGCGCCCACTTTGGATGGAGATCAGGTCCCGCAGAAACGCTGGGACATGAAAATATCGTAAAGTGGCTAAAATTGTGGCATGGGAGAGGGAATTTAACTCCCTCCCTCGTTCCTTATGTCGAAGGAAACCGAAATACCGGTTTTTTCGGTATCTTTAAATTGACTACCGAAAAAATACCAGTACCTATAAAAAAAAACCCACCGGTAGACCATGCTCTGATTATAACTAATGAGGCCACCATACTCTATGAGGTAAGCGAGGAGCGCCATCAATTAATTTCATGACTTTCTTGATGCAATTTTAATAGCAAATTAATAAAAAGAAAAAACATCTAAAGAAAATAGTAATGTACAAAGAGTTACACTCTAGCAACACTGACCACAGAGTATTAACGATTTACGATGACATAGGTACTTAATGCGTTCCGCTTACAGACCACAACACCTTGTTGTGAACTTGTGAATATTGATAAATAGCAAAGGGAACACGTTTAAATGTCATCTACTATTTTACCGATAGATTTATGATTGAATGTTTAGTCTTAGTTATAGTCTTCGCATTAATCCTAATTATTTGGTTCTATTTCAGAACATAGTCTGTGATGATCTAAAAAAAAAAAGAAATAAATGGGCGATAGCGTAGGAACGTAATAAATCGGTGTCTCCAAGGAAATAATATTGATATTTGGTTCCAAACAAGAAATTCAAAAGGTATAGCTGCTTATCTTGTAATATCCACCATTTCCTGCAATTATTAGTGTCTTACGGACAATATCGTTTATGTGGCAATGTTTTGACAGTTGTCATTCCCTTGCTGATATTTTGTTTATTTTCAGGTTGAAGAAATGATTCTCGAAACGCTTGGTGCACATTGAATTATTACGGAAAACCTACAGTTAAATTAACAGGTAAAATGTTAACATTTAGTGGGAATATGCGTCCAAAAACAGAAGGCCATGGATGCTAAAGACTTAAGAACTGAAACTACTGTAGGTGAACGCAGTAACGATGGCAGCAGTAAGTTCGTGGCTGCGATCCCGTGCAACACCAACAAAACATACGAGACCATGTCGTCAAACCCGTTGGGAAAGGTGGAGACGCCGACGTCGCGTCCTTGCGCCGTCATAGGCCCGGACAGAATAGTGCCCCCGCTGTCCGCCGGAGATGCGTATCTAAAAAAAGGTCATTACGAACCATGGCCGCCTATGGACAATACATATCGCCAACCACCGGAATATCCCCACAAAATGCCCAGTTACATTAGTCCATTAGGAAATATTTCACCTAGACAAACATTCCAAGAAAATATGCCACGGATTATGGTGCAACCCACTTACAACTCGAAAGTCAGTGAAGAAGCAAGTTACACTTTGGACAGAAATCTGTCAAAAACCAACAAATTTAATGGGCCTGGTGAGCCTAAATACTGTGATGTGCCTTACCCTGTTAATCAGATCAGTAGTGACCAAAAAAATACTGAAATGTGTGTGCCTAATGTGAACAATGTCAGGAACTATCCGCAAATGTGGCACCCCACAAGTGTGAACATGAGGCCTTCCAGGCCTTATGGTGCTCCAGAGTTATACCAGTATCCAGAGTATGCCAGTTGTACTGGTCCACGACCTGTTCCTATGACAAGACCTCACCGGACAATCAATGAAGAGTCAGCTCATGTTTACAGTGATCCATATTACCATGAAAATAACATTCGGTTTAAGCCCTATCCGAATGTCAAGGAGAGGTACCCACAAGCAAGGTATGAATATGTTGGTAATTACTCAAATCCATTCCACCCCCCACACCCTTACCCTCCTTATAAATATGACATACAAAAACCTTTACCTCCACATGCAACACATTCCCAAGTTCCTTCCATTAAATATGTTGATAATAGGATGGTTGATTCCAGTATGGATGGTTATCAAAGGCCTTCACAAGGACCATATGCTTCCCCATACCGGAACCAAGTGATCCATCCTTCTTATGGACCAATGATAGGAAATAACTTACCAAACAAGATATATGCCTATCCACCAGAGAGCCCTGTTAAACCTGTAGTGTCAAACAAACTACCTTATGACAGTAAGTTATATACAGACTATGACTTAGCTCGTAATAAAGGTTTCCCTGTATCTGAAAATTTCTATGATATGAGAACACACATGAAAAATCAAGTCATTATTCCAAACTATCCTGCAACAAATATGCAAGCGATTCATCCACATGCATATTACAGAAAAGAAAATGTAACATCAAAGAATTTGGAGTATATTTCTCACCTAAGGCATCTAGATCCTGCCATGAACCCAAATGCTTTTTCTAAACTGTCATCTCAGTTTTCACCCAGCTCAATAGCTATTTCACCTTCAGATTCAAACACCAGCAATGACACTGGACATACACAAGTAGGGTCTTTAGAAGACTGTGGTTACGTTAGCCAGTCATCTACTGGCAGCATCAGAAGTGCAGATTCTAGTATCAATAGGGTAATGCCTAATGACTTTCATCGGAGATATAACTATCCATATCCTTCAACTGTACGGATGTCTCCTTTGACATCTAAACCAGAAATAAATAAGAAAAAAGGTATTGATGTAAGACAATTTTTACAAATGTGGAATGAAGGGGATGAAGAAAATAATGGTAATTCAAAACAAGTTTTAAACCAACCAACCCAACCTGAGTATAACAACTCAAATAAACCATCAATTCAATATGAAATTGCAAAAAATCATGAGCAACTTTATGTGCTAGGATTGATGAATGTTCCTAGTGAAGAACTTGGGAAATATGACCACATACAGAAAGTTTCAAAGCTGCCGGAAAATATTAAGGGATATAACAATATAGAATTACTTAAACATTTTGAAGAAGCCATTGAATCATCTAACTTGAGTACTTTGAATCAAAAACAATCCCTGCCCAGAAATTTTCATCCACCCATAACTACCACAAAGAACTCTTTATTACAAGCACTACCTCCTCGTCCGCTTTCACCACTTGATGTTGAGGCTAAAATCAGTCAGTCAGTTATTCATAAAGAAGTTGGTTGTAATTTTGAAATAAAGCCATGTAGTCCAGAAATGTTAAATGTCGAAGTGGCGACACCAGCACAAAATATTATTAATGAGAGAACTATTGAAAAAGTTACCAATCCATTGGTTGCAAAGCCACCAATGTTAAATAATCCAAAAGATAATGAAAATATGTGTAAGGTGATGAATCAAAATGATCACACACTAATATTGAGTGAAAATAATAAGATCCCAAGTTGTAAAATGATAAATACTCAATGTTTAAATAATGATTCTACAAATGTTGTAAAAGCTAATTACAGTTTACAAGATTTGGAAAGCAATGCTGGTGTGTGTTTAGCTTCTTTGCCAAGACTTGATAATGATATTGAATTAAATTTCCCAGAAGTAAACCAACAATTTATAAATGCTAACAAAGAGACAGTTATTACAACTGCTGATTCAGGAGTAAAACCAAGTGACATTTACTATAAAATTGATGAACCGGAAGACGATGTAGCCCATACTCCAAAATTACATGTGAACTCAGACACCGAAAAAGAATTTTCTAAACTAAGTAAATATAGAAAAATCAAAAGGAATGATGTAGTCTCTACAGAACAACAGTTCCAAATTAACTCTCAATCTATAAGAACTGATAGTGTTATTATAAAGAATCCTGAAAATACCAAAAGCATAGACTATACTACAGATAATCAATTACAGAAAAGGGCTCAAGAACTAGAGCTAGACTTAACAGTGAGTTCCAATAGCTGTTTAAATGATACAAAAGCTAATAAGCAAGAAGGAGTAAATGAAATTGCGATCGATTTCAGTTTAAATAAACTTGAAAATAGTACAGGAACTGGAAAGGTATTCATTGGACCTGGTGATAAGGCTTATGCTAATAATTACAAGGTGTCTGATAGTGAACATTTCAAAAGAGCTTATCAAGAAGCATTAGATACAAATACTACCAACTCAACAAATTCTAATGCAAATGATAAAACTACATTGAGTATTTCATCGACTGATGTGAATAATAGACCGATAGTACGATATGAAGAGCATGCAACTAAGGTAAATCTCTTAAAAGAATCTTTGGATCATAATGAAATAGGAAACAGTAGTAATGATGGTAATATACTACATGCAAAGAATAAAGAAAACATTGTTAATGAAAAAAATAAAATTGGTATTGACAATAGTAAAGATGTTCATGAAACAGAAACGATAGATTTACATGCACCACTGTTTTCGAATAAAAGTAAAAATCATACTAATGATTCTATTTCTGAAACCCGCAATGAGCAAAAATCTTTTCCAAATACATTAGATGTCTCCAAAACTGAAAACATTGATAGGAATTCACATAAAGAGATTAGGGATACTTTGTCAGAAAGCAGTGAAAATTCAGAAGAAGAATCTTACACGAACACTGATGATGAAAGTATATACTTTAATACAATATCATCTAAAGATACTGATATTTCCTCGGGGGGAACTGACAAACAAAAAATTATCAATCTCAATACAATTGACAGATATAGCGGTACAGATACATGTATTGTCGGTGAAACTGAAGAAAACAATCAATTGTCTAACATAGAAACAAGTATTGTTTCATCTAAAGTTGAAGATGCTCAAAAGGATATTAATAGCACTGTATGTGGTGAAACATATACTGACAAAAATACTGAAATTTTACCTATGGAAATAGGTTGCTCTTCTTTAGATATCGAAATGAAGTTAAAAGAAAATGTTAACACCGAAAATGTGGAAAATACAACTTTCAAATCACTTGAAGTATGTAGAGATAAAATCCAGAATAAAAATGAATGTGGAGGTATAGACATGCAAAATCATGATGAAAATAATTATAATAATGTCGATTTAAAAAAGGTTGAAGTTTGCGATGATACCAATATTGAATCGAATACCAAAAACACTTTATTGCACGTCGATAAGAGTTCTGAAGAGGTGCACCTAAAAGAGGTTCCACCACTTTCTAACTTTAATGCTGTGGAAATTTCACTAAAAGAAAATGACACCATTTCACATATGGATATAAGCATTGATAACAATAAAAATTTAAGCGAAAATATTAATATCAACTTGTGTAGCGGTAAAACTAAGATTTCAAATTTAATTGACGAATGTGAAAATAAAAGAGAACTAATTTCAAACGAACACCTTATTGAAGATCAAGAAAATTCCAAAAATCAAAACCATAACATAGATAGGGTTCAGTTTTTAAATTCTAATGAGAATATTAAATCAGACAGAACTTTTATAAACTACAATAAATATATTTCGACCCATAAATCGCCTATTAGTTCAAATGACACGAAGGAAACTGTTATAAAAGAAATAAATCTTAAAAAGGAACTGTTGTCTCCCTGGATCCAAAAACTTGTTTTGAATATTGAAGGAGTATGTGTCAGTGATTTAATTTTAGCATCACAAAATGAATCTGAATGTTGTGGTAAACCTGAAAATATCTTGACGGAACAATTCCGTCAAGGTGTTCCTAACAGCTTAAATATTTCACCACAAAAATCAGAAGTTATTAATAATGATGAAGTTTTACTAGATAAATTAAACTCAGGAAATGAAATCGATTTATCCTCTAAAGTGAGTCTGATTAAAGAAGTAGAAACTGTTGTCTCGCCTAGACCAAATTTAATAGAGACATCCACAGAATTCGACAAATTAAATTCAGAAATTGAACTTGATTCATTGCCTAAAGTTAACCTGATTAAAGAACTAGAAACTGTTAGATCACCAAAACCTAATTTAATAGTTACATCCACAGATTTTGACAAAATTAATTTAGAAACCCAAATTGATTCATCCGAAATTCACTTGAAACCATTAGAAACTGTTATCTCCTCTAAATCAAATTTAATCGAATTCACAGAATTTGATAAAAGTAATTCAGTAACTGAAATTGATTCATTTTCTAAAGTACATCCGATTAAAGAACTAGAAACTGTTATATCGCCAAAATCTAAAACTGGTTTTTCGCCTAGACCAGATTTAAAAGAGTCGTCCTCAGAATTTGACACATTCAATTCAGAAACTGAACTTAATTCACCTTCTAAACTAAATCTGATTAATGAGATAGAAAACACTATCTCGCCAAAATCTAAATTAATAGGTACATCCACAGAACATTCTTGGGTCAATACTGGTTCCTCTCAAGAAGATAAAGAATGTAATATAGATTTACTCAATGATGAAAATAATTTTGATAAAGATGAAGATAGCGAAATAATAGAAAATAATTTTATTGATGATGAAAATAAAGAAACAATAGAAACTAATTTTAATAATGATGAAGATGAAAAAGTTTTAGAAAATAATTTCAACAGTGATGTAGATAATGCTATGGATTCTGGAATATATGAAATTGATAATGACAGTGTTATTGTTTCCGAAAACGCTGAAATTATCCAACAAACTGAAAATAGTAGACATCTGCAGGTTTTATGTAATATTGATTGTGAAGATCCAATAGAAAAGTCATTAAGTGAAATTCATACTGACAACCCTATTCAAGTATCTCAATCAATTAAAGAGCAAACTTATGTGAGACGAAATTTGAAAAGATCACTCTCTGATTCTGCGTTAAATTTTTACAATAATGACATTCAAGGAAATGAGCCCCAAGACGGCTTAAACAAAAACATGGATTCGAAAACTAAAAAAGTTAGAAAGAATAGTAAAGCTTTCCTCAATGTATTCAATATTCAAAATAATAGACGGAATTCAATATGTTCAATGTACAATGAAGAAAACATGTCTTTTTGCATAGTTATTGACAACAACTGTATAATAAGTGAAGAAAATGAGGAGGAGGAGGAAAAAATATGTTATAATATCCCAGAAGAATGCTTAAGAACCATTAGTGGCGATATAAATGAAGGTGATATAGAATCTACTAGTGAAATTATATTATGTCCTCAGGACGATACTTGTGAATATGTTGAACCATTCGTTTTAGAAATTTCTGATGAAAAAACTTTTGAAGAATCCTGGGTTGATGACGTTGCATGCGTAGAAACAGTAGTCAGCGACGATATTGCTGAAGATGTAGTAATTAGTGCTCCATCTTCTCCCAGATATATTGATGAATCAGATGATGATGAAACAGACATCTTCAATGCCCCTAGTGAGCACACAGAAAAAGTGAAATATATATATGGTGATAAAATGTGTAACGACGATGCGGAGTTAGTGGAAACACTATACCGAACACCACAGATGGATGTTAATAAAACGCTTATTAATAGGGAACCTCATGCAAGTGAAAATTTCGATAGCTATGTTCCTAAAGAAGTTGTTGCAGAACTAAATAAAACCGTCAACCCAGAAGTCGTTATTTCTGAAGCGAATGCAGAAATTTTAGCAGATCGTACCGATATTTCTGAATCAACTGAGATAATCTATCCTGCTAAAGACGGTATTCTTTCACTGAATGAAATTGCTCAATCGAATGAGAGAATTAATACTGTAGAGGACGTTTTATCCGAGACAAATGCCAAAAAAGATCCTGTAGAAGACGTTATTTCTAAATCGAATGAGAAAATAAATCCTTTTGAAACCGGTTCTTCTGTGTTAAATGAGACAATCGATTCTGCAATGGATCATAATAGTAAATCCAGCGACACGTTAGTTGAGGAACCTGAAAACGTTACACTTAAAAATACCACTAAGAAAGAAAGGGGTCTTATGCGTCGTACAAAGAATGATACAAGTGATCCTATAGATAATTCATCAATATTCTCATCGGTTATAGAACCTAGTCCAATAAAAACACTTGTAAAATGTTCAAATATTTCAAATCCAATAACACAGATTAATAATGTGAATTCATGTGAACCATCTAAAGACGCAATTGTAAGATGCGATAAAGATTCTATGGATTTCATTGCATTTAGTTCGCCGGAAGTATCGTCCACAACGACGGATGAAAAAAATTCCTCAATTTTACTAAAAATAACAAATTATAAAGGAACAAGGGTATCACACTTAACGGATGTCAATACAAATAGGAGCAAAAATAGTTGCAGATTCACAGAAAATGTTAACTATTCCGGCTATCAAAGTAATTCAACTAAACCACGTCCTCTAATCACAAAAGCTGCTCAAAAATATATTCCCCCTGCAAAAGATACAGTTGTAGATGATCTGAAAGTGAAACTTGCTTTGCCACAGCACAGTCTTATAAAATTCAAGCAGTTAAAAATATCTAGAAATGAAAGTAACTTCAACACAGTTTCAAAAAATGATATCAAAAAGAAACCAAAGCCAAGATTTGAAGATGTTCTGAAAAGTATAGATGAAATACAATTTAAAATGCATAAAGAAAAAAGCAAGAAACCAAAAAAACCTGTTCCTAAGGTAGTTATTAAAAAGAATGAGAATGGCTCGCACTATGCTAGCACACCTATCAAAGAACCTTTTAATCCGGATTTGACTGGAAGAAAATGGCAACCATGGGTGTTTATAGAAAAGAATATTTTCGTCGATAAAATGGCTGTAAGGAAAAAAACTAAAGCTATATTTAATCACAGAAAAAATACGTACGTATTTGCTGATAAATTTAAAAAGTATAAATCAATACCAAGTGCAAAATTTGTTATATCTCAGCCAAAATTAGACGATTCGTCTACAGGGCACTTTAAGTATACCATAAGACTTAAACACACTTATTAAGTAAGGTAGTTTGTTTGCAGTATATTGGGTATTGATTTTGCTATCACTTAATTTAGTTGTAAATCCCACCCTACTGTTTGGTCTCGTTCATGCATTCCTACGATAAATCATTATAGTTTTACTATGTAGTTACCCAAGTTCGTTCACTATTTTAGTTTATTTAACTTAAAGCAAAGCCAAATTTTTTAATAAGTGTGATATATAACAAAGAAAAAACCTATGTAGATAACTTAAGTGTTTGTTTTTGATAGTGCAATTTGATCTGATTTTATATTGTTATATGTATATCTTGAAAATTTTAATTATATTATTAGTTATTTTTATTTGAATCATTCCATTTTATGTAGCATTAAGAAAAATACACATTTGTATATTTTATTTCAATTTGTGCACATAATAATACTTTGCACATTATGAACCATAAGAAGTATTCATTTAAAATTTGAAACAGAAACGTAAACAAAAATTTACGTAGCCATACATAGATAAATAAAAAATTATTCAAACCTAAAATGACTATCTGCATACTACCACTAAGTCTACCTTCGGGTGAGCTCATCAAAAGTATGTAGGTACTAATTTATTTGAAACCTTTCAAAACCAGAAAAAAAGAGAATATACAAACTTTTTAATTGGTAAACTGTCTAACGACTTCTTTAAGTCTTTGCCTACAGGCGCTACTAAGGGAATTGACAGACCCTGCCTCCTATTACATTCCCACAATTACATTCATCTTTTCATTTTTAATAATATAATATGTAAATTCATAAGTCTTATTGACCTGATTCCGTACTTGGTAAACTAAGCACTTGTGTTACGGATATCACACTACAGAAGAATTACAAATATAATAGTTAAATACGCATTTTACACCCAGTCACTGAAGAAACATACATATTTATCACACGTATGTTTGTCCAGGGTTAGTATCGAAACCCTTTTGCGTACGAGGCAGGGTTGCAACTAAATGCGCCACCGGGCCAGTCAAAAATAACGGCTTTCAATTTTTTGTTTTCAATGTTGTAATTGATTCGCTGCCCTGTGACTCGAATGTTTACCTAAATATAAGGCAAAAAAAATCTTCAAAGGTGCTCACAAATATAAACTTTCTACTTCATTTCATATTAATTGGTAGAGGTAACGTGATCTATCCAGTTTTTTTTGCAATGTAATAAATGTGACTGTCATTAATTTATGGTCTGTAAATTGCTCACTTATGTCGTAAGCACGTGAAATATATTTAATAATAATAACTATACATATTGACTGCAAAATATAATTATAAATGTGCTGATCATGTTAATATAGTATGAAGTACAAAGAGTGTCCGGTAAATTATTGTAATTATTATAGTACCATAGTAAAATAACGGAAGCCTAAGAAATGCTTCAAATATATTGTTTTAAGATTATGTTTATGATGTTGTAGTATAACAGTAAAGCATAGGTAGGTAAACGTATGTGAATGTGAGTAATAAAATTAAAGCGTGAAATAACCTAAGCAAATACTCAAAAAAGTAATAGTTTATGGGGAAATCTACCTGTAGTCGATGTTTTATGCACTATTAATATAAAATGTTCTGTTACATTAAGTGTAACAGAATATAAGTAAAAACGTTTACATATGACGATGGGATGTATTTTTGGAATTCTCTTGCAAAAAAAAGACACTGTATACCTACATTATTGAATAATGTTTTAACAGTAGAGTTACACAAGATGCTATCTGTGGATCTACACATAGTGCCTTCAAGAAAATAAAATGATTGATATTATGTCTATACAACTACCAACTTCGTTTAGATATTCAAATTTATTAAAATAATATAGAAATTGATCTCAAATAAACTATCGCCATTTCATATTTTGCCTGATTGTGCCTAAACGAGGTTAATGTTAACATATTGTAATACACTATTTTTATATTGTGTACAGGGTGTTGAATAAATAAACCAAATATATGCTTTTACGTCCTAAATATTTTAAAATAAATATAATTTGCAAGTGTTGCCTGCATATTATAATATAAGCATTATTATATAAGCTATTTTTACGACATTTTAAGTGTCAAGAATGTTGAGCGATTCGTTGAACTGTTTTATTTATTAAAGATTTTTATTGTAATATATTAGATTCTAAGATATAAATATTAATTATGTGAGTCGGTTAGAATTCTTTATTATGGAAAGTGAAATGTACAAATATAGAAGGGCATTAATTTCAGATAAATGTGTTTGTGTTATAATAATAATAAGCAGTTGAGGCTGATCTTAGATCATTTTTCATTTGGCGGAAAACCAGCAGCTGACTACTGAATGAATATTATATGATTTTACTAATTTCAAGTTTTATTCACGCCATATGTAACCCAAAGAAAATATATTGAATATATTTAAAAAATGCTTCAAAAGTGTTAAATAAAATCATTTTCATAAGTGTACCTAGCTAGGTAGAGTATAACAAAAATCAATAATATCCACTCAGTATTTTAAAAACCCCGATGACTGAGATTGTTTACCATTCATTAATATATTTCTTGTTTATGTTTGTACATTGCGTGCTTGTTACGCACTCAAGTGTGGATTGTTGTTTTATTATTTTCCTGCACCCTGTTGCCATTTGCGAGTTTTGATTATAGGTACTTTATTATGTGGTTAAAAATCTATTATTATTTTAAGGGTTATGGACTTTGTTATAAATAGCTATAAAATGTTTAGATTATGTACTGTTTTGTCGTTTAATGTTAACGCATATCTTTATGCCAGTAACGCACGTGAAGGTGTTTCGTGATAGTCGTATATCAAAGGTATTGTTACTTGATATATTGGGTGGATATATTATAATTATACAATGTATTATGAACTATTATCAGTCGACAGAGGGTATAAGTATATTGTTTTTGTGTGTACTAGTTTTGAAAAATGTTCTAAAATTGACCAAATAAATGTGTTCTGAATAAAACTTATTTATTATTTAAAAATATATTTATTAATAATTAGAAGATAATGAATTACATTAAAACTTAAACTGGAATAGTAACTTTTACTGCCTCTTGGCGTATAGCGCTGATCAGGTCTTGGTTGATGAGAAACACGAAGCGAAGGCCGGCAATCTAAAGAAGAAAAAGTCAAGTATAGTTATTTTTCCTCACAGCATTCTTTACATTGTAGCGTTTTATTACATTAATATCATTTATGTATCAACAACTTTTCAGGGGGTAAACAACAACAAGCCAAATATAACGGAGCATTCTTCCCCTGAACAAACATAAAATAAGATTTCAAATAAAACAGGTTTTATTAGTAGGTAGGTACATAGTTTAATAATAGGTATGTTATGGTATACCGATGGTGTTATTCCATTTGGGACCACTTTTCCTGTTAGATAAATAAACTACTTAGGCAAGTAAGTAGGTAGGTACTCTATACAAGACAAACTCAAAAATAATTAGATAATCTTTTAAATTTATGTACCCGTGCGGAGACAGTGACGATAGCGGTATGTTTAAAAATAAAGTAGATATTTTGGCAAATTACAACTGAATATATAAGAAATTCTATCCCAACGGCAGGGCCTCCTCCTACCAACTGCTTTTGTTTATCGTCTCCACTCTAAAATATAATCCTAAATTCAGGCATGCGAGTGCCTGTGCATACATAAACACGACTGAACACAAGCCAATCGCACTCTTAATTTGCACTACTTACCTACCTATACTCTTAATTAGAACTATGTACAGGTACCTACCATTCTGGATGTAGGTATATTATTGGCATCAGCGCTCGTGCTGCACGAGTGTAGTATTTCTAAACTACTAGCAATGTGGTTTTATGCGAGTAGAGTTGAGAGAGTGGGTGACGTATTTTTAAAAAACATAATATATTTATTTACCTCAATGATACTATTATGGTTCAGCTTTACTTTGTTCCCTTGAAGTATAGGACGACCATCGACGAATATTGGTCTTTTGCCTTCTGAGGACATAAAGAAATCCCCACTATTCCGGAGGCGAATGGTAGCTTGCTTCCTCGAAACCTTTGCTGCCGGGCCTTCCAAGCTCAAGTCCACATCTATTGTATGATCACGTGTACTGCGGCCAACAGCAATCTGAAACAAAATCAATTGTTTAGAAGTTTCAACTAAAGCTCAAACTCGCAATTTTTTACTGGTTTTTGTTCGGCATCGCTTTAGAAGCCTTTGACTAACTCTACATTTCTGGCACACCAGTCTAGATATGCGTGTACCTCGAAAACAAAGCCGTAACGTTGATTTTAGGATGATTTTCCAACGAATGAATTCTCTAACGTTGTTTTTGCAGAAAATACGCAGTTGTGAGACAATCCGCACTAAAGTAAAATAGAAAATAATTACAGCAATTACTTAATGCTACATATAATTTAAGAACACAGAATCAAATAAGCATTATGTTTTTTTCTATAATTTTAACTGAAATACCAAAAGTAGTATTTGGTTCAAGGTGGCTTTTTCACACAATTTTCAAGTCTCGCAGAGTTAATAACAGTCGCGCTTGTACAACAGCTGTTTTGACAATTTTAATTAATGCAGTTTGATCGACAGGCGCAAACTATCCTATATGTATAGGTAATAACCTTGTAACAAAATGTATATGACACAAGAATAAACACCTTACCGAGAGCTAAAAGAGATAATTCCTAAGCCAAGACTGCAAATAAAAAGATAAGCATGCTGGTGATAGGTATTGTTAACGATCGTTCAAACTAAATTAAACCTATTCCTAATATAACTAAAAACCTTTTTTCTCAAAATACGTAGGTATGTAAGTAATTCGTAAGTATTAAAGTATGTAGCTACCTAAATATAATTTAACACAACTACTTATAGATTTAAACGTTTAAGCTAATCGGTCGGTAGTCATGTTAACATGACATTTTTAAATGAAAACTTGTAGAATGAAAATTTAAATTGAAATGTTATCGTTAATAGACCCATTAGGTAGAATTAAGAAATTACGTTTCATATGAAAATATTATAGAAGTAAAAACACATTTCTATTATCCATCTTTCTCTTCAACATTAGATATTCAGCGACTGACAGATTTTTTAAAATGTGATAGGTGGCAGATGAGTCGATGGATCACCTGGTATGATGGTAAGCCGTTGACCATGGACACCAGTACTCCACTGGTGTTGCGAGTGCGGTACCAACTTTTAAACTCTTCCTTCCCCCAGATTGGGCCTCCGGTAGATACCCTCAAAATCACGCCGTAACACAGCGCAGGCGCTGTTAAACGTTCGGATTGGACACTGCTTAAATGCACTTTACTAAATAGCTGATATCTATTTTCTATAAGTAAGTGTAAGTCACAATATTATAGTTACATACTAGCTCTACCAAGAGAACTGTCTGAACTTTTGTAAACATTTATTTTCCTAATTACAATTTTTTTGCAGACCGTACTACTAAATGAGTACCTATTTATACGTATTATTGTGCTACAATAATAAATGAGATATACTTGTTGACACATTAATTCCCGAGATAAGGGTTATCAGTGTTCTATTATGTAGGTACTTCATACATGGACCGAGCTGTGTCGCCCGTCCGACGCTTTTGTAATATTTTCCACGATTCACGTTACTTTTGTATACCTACGAGTATTCACAACTCTTGTATAATATTAATAAATTAAATATTAAGTGAGGACAGCGAGGTCGAATGACAATAGGGACATCAGTGTTTCGTACGGATCAGTAAACGTTCAAAAACACGCAAATTACTAATGAATTTGACATCAACGAAAATATAACTAGTGAGTAAGTACAAAAACGGAGTCCAAAAGTTTCATTTCATTCCATAGAAGTTTATTTTAACTATACGGCTGTCATTTTGACATTAAAAGATATATTAAAAGGACATAATCCTGGAATTATTATAGTAATACCTCCGAACATTTATTGATGATGTTATGATTGTACGCCTGTCTTTATAACAACTTACATTACAGTAAGTACACACTGAAATATTCGACCACGTTATTAGGTAAGTACCATAAAATAATATATCATATTTGTAAAGATATACATATAATACTAAACCTCTATACTCTACTTCGTGTAAATTTAAACTCGAAAGGAATTACGAAAATATTTCGGTATCACAAAAAACCTCTTTAAGCGATTATTTCCAACGAGATAATGACGATATTAGGTAGGTACAATGATGAAATTCTTTGTTAATTTAAAAAAACAAAGCCGTGAAGATAATAATGGTACTTAAAAATTAAATGCTTGTGCGCAAAATTATTTGCAAGTTACGGTTCCGTAGAAATAGAACTGGCTGGTATTAAGATTATCTACGCAGAAAACGACTATTAATTTATTAATGTTGAAATATTTTACCACTCTTAGCAACGTAATCTTCATAATAAACTAAAAACTATAACAAATACCCTACTGTAACTGTAATGCTGTAAGTTTACCTACAAAATTGGCAAAAGGAGATGGGGATCTCTGGGCCCAAAGTTATCAAAATGAAAAGCAGCATTTTTGTGGCGAATTGTTAATATGAATCTTTCAAAATAAGGCATCTTTGATTTGTATAACACTTGAGCCCACAAATGTATGAACAGATGCGTTCTCCTTTTTAACACTTCTTACAATTTCTTTCCCTACGTATAAGTAAACGATTTTCACTATATACCACTTTACCTAACGTTCTAGCATCACGTGCGCTTTTCGAAAAATCCTTCCAATGAAAAATCCAATCGATTGACAACCGAAATGTAAACCTCACTAGTCTGAAATACATATTAACACTTGGTTATGTTAATGTTATGTCCACCGCCCATCGCCGGGTCGCACAAAACAAACAGTTTTAAATTTAATTAGAGTGACTATGCGACGTTGGCGGAAGATATTCCATATTGCCGTGCAGTAACAAGTTGTTCCGTTACTCGGTATGTTTGTTTAAAAACGGTTCGTGCTCTTTAGCAACGAACTAAATAAAGCAATGCTCCTCCTTAAATAACCACCATATCTACAAAAATGCAATACTATTCGGTCCTAGCTTCTGCCGCATAGTGGCAGTAAAGAAAAATTCCAAATTATAGCATAATTTATTTGTATAATAAAAGTATTGTCAGAGTAAATAAGTCATCGTACCATTGTCAAGTTTTATGGCAAAGGCTATAAAATCCAATTGGTTAATACACTACACCGTTCGTGTATGTAAAATACTTGAACAATTTACTAGGGATTAAGTTCATGCATCATTACCGCTTTTAATATTACGGGTAGGAAGTTCATGTCGATCATTATATTTTGTATTTCGATACATTTAAAACCCATTTGGTACATCCGAAAATATCATTGCTTGATGTTGCAACTTAAAAAAAAGTGGAAATGGCGCTGCCCTGTAATGTTTAGTAATTAGTTATATTTATTACCTATAAAGACGAAATGTTTTATTTTTAGTTTTAATAATCTCTGAAGCAACGAGACTTATTTTGAAATATGCATCTCCCGTACAAAATTACATTATCCCGAGTAACATAGGCTATCATATCAAACACACTGCAGGAAACATCATCCATCATATTCATCATAAAGTCCACGTTGGCAACATTGCGATTAGCAAGCTAATTAATAATACACCGTCGCATAAAAAACGTGTTCCCGACTATAAGGGCCATGCTACCACCTACTACGAAAATTACTTCTGATTTTATCTGTCGACGAATATACGCCACTACAGAGATTTATATCTGCGCCACTATTGATTTCAAGGCGCAATTTCATAGGAAAATAATTGCACCTTGTGTCAAATCATAAAGCGAAGTTAAAGGTAGGTATTTACTTAAAAATCTCTTATCTTTAAATCGAGAGCCTACCGTGTAATAAACTTTTTATAGACATGCATAAACATCTTGCTACACGCTCAATTAATAATTCCGATTGAAATAGAAGTATCGCGGTGAACGATGATAACTTCCGAGCTGAACACGTGAAATTTTGTAGGTATACCTATAGTTTGGTTGTTATAAAGGCAGTTCTTTTTATTTTTACTTTATCAATTCGTAATATTTTAACTACAGAGTGTGTCGGTAAACATTTATATCCCTTTAACCAAATCTTCTACAAACCATTCTGACATTTAAGTGACTTTTTAAAATCAGTAGGTAAGTACGTAGAAAATTTCCCTACAAAATGCACATGCCACGTGACTAACTTTGTATGGAAAGTTGAGAATTTCCAAGCGAATATTCAAAAATCCTAGAGAAATTTTCTTCAGCATGGTTGGCCTGGCCAAAGATTTGGTTAAAAGGATAATTAAAATTGCCGATACAGTATCTGTATAGGTACAGATCCAATGTTAATTTCTTTAGTCCATTTGATTATGATATCTCAGACCTTATCTAAATGCTTAAGATTTGGTAATACGTAGTAGAGAAGGATGCATTATACATAGAATAAATACATATAAAAATCTACCTACCTACAAGAGTGGCCTCGTTCGTCGGCACTCAAATAATAAATCAGTCGATTGGCAAACACTGGCAGTGATACAGGCTTATAAGTGTCAAGATATCATTGTATTGGCTGTCGGTGTACACAGTAGACGGTGTAAGAGGTGCAAAGCAACTTGAACCTAGAAAACTCTGAAGTGTTTTCGAGGACATAGCGAACGGGTGCTGATTTTTATGACGGTAAAATATGAAAACAATACAATATGAATATGTATAATTTATTTGGTTGGAGTGACATTCAGTTGACCACACCCTACGAGGAAAAAGGACGCAGGAGACGCCTGTTTGCGGAAACCGACCGTAATGAGAGATGTATTTATTCATTCTAATAATAATGCCATCATACCGTGTAATACTTTGAATGGTTTTATTACTTTTTGGAAGGTACTCAGATTTTATATTAAATATGCAGTGTTCCTCCAACAAAATCCCTCTTTTAGGGTTCCGGAATCCACGAAGAACCCTTATTAGTTTCGTCACGTTCCGTCCGTTCGTCCGCAGCCAGCTCAAAGACTCAGAAACGCTAAGAAAGTGGTATTTTCGACATCAAAGTAAATGTAAAGGTGACATCCATCATGGAAAATTACGGAACCGTATCGCGTAGCCCTGAACGCACTTAAAATGTTTATTTTTTTTTACTTTATAAAATTGGACTGTGAAATTATACAGGGTGCATCTGTAAACATTTACATGCTTTTAACCACGCCTTTTACCAACCATTCTGAACAACATTTGTTCCACAAGTACCTAATATACTTTCTAATAACTGAAATGGATTCTGCAAATAGGTCCACTTGAAATAAATAGTATCTTTACATACCAAATCCTGATGGAGGTAAGTATCGTCTAAAATAAATAATCTAATACTAAACCCACAAACATGTGATTAGGCGTTGTAGTCGAGCTCGAGGTCCTCTATGCGTACCAAACGATGCTCCATTGCACAACGCAACAACGTTATTATCGATAGTTTGAGTGCTCTACTTACACGCCTCAATATGCAAACCCAATTCGGACCTTTTCTTAAGTATAGTCAGTCAACTTTTCATAAAAACGTTTCAAAGCAGAACGTATCAGTTATTCGTAACGTCCCAGTTACAACGAAACAAATTCTTACTCAACTATTTGTACGTACACTTCTTAATAATTTCACTAGTAGGTACGTGTTTTTAAACCTAACATTCTTTAGCTACCAAACAACGCAATCTACGTAAAGAAGTAAAAAAAGTCGTCACTGATGTCAACGTTAGGTCACGGTAACTTATGAACTAACGAAGAAGGTAGAAACGAATTACGTATAGAATACACGACAATTTTTGACGGTTATAGCAATCTTTGGACTCGGGTCCAACTGGTCATATGACTATTCACTTCTCACATTATGTATAGTACGTTTGTGAAAGAATATATTGGGTATAGTATGTATTTGTAAAAAAAATTAGAACAACCTCGTGAGTTGAAACGTCGCTTCGTATCTCCCGGACATCGACGAAGTTCCGTAACTCTTCGATTCCAGTATCAACGGCATGTTTTGAATATTCAAAGCGACGGCAATGCAAAACAATGGTCTTGTTATGAGGCGTGTTGTGTAAACAAGTGGACGTGAACAGTGGCCGGTTCGCAAAACATCGCCTCGGCGAGGTTACCTGAGCAAAACGATCAACCATTTGATTTCATTCGATTAGTCGGAATTCATTTGGGAGTACAATAATACATATTCAGTTGAATTCATTTTGTAATTAACTTAAATTTATCAGTTAGTATCAGTATCGTAATCATTTCAGATTATGTCGATTATTTTAAAGTACTAGCTCTACCTACTCATGAAAATCAGGTGTTTGCGATTTGCGTTTCGATTTTTGATATGTCAGTATCTAGTTGTATCAACAATTAGCTTTAATTAAACACTACATTATATTTTAAAGTCTACTTATACAATGCTTATTTTACTCAAGACCAGATACGAATTAAAATATAATATCAAATATTGGGTTTTCCATGAAGTAATCTAACCTTACCAAATAACATTGTACAATTTAAACAAGCGATAAGATAAATTAATTTAATGATTTGAGGAATTACACGAAGATAAGATACGGCGAAGTTTAAAACAGTTGTGCAGAGGGTATCCAAGTAACGTGCGTCGGTAACGGGGCCGATCAATATTGTATGTCGATCGAGGATTGATAGTGAATGAAATATAATAATTCCGAGCGGTGCCGCGGCCCGGCTGACCGTGTCATTAGGGGTAGCGTGGCCTTGGTCCTCCGTCAGTCCCTGACATGAATACATTGAAACTCAGTATGTACGCTATCTAGTCGATAACGGCGATCATGCGAGCGAACTCCATTTTCATAAAGTTAATATGCGCTGTACCAGTAATTAACCATCATTTATTGTAGCAGAATGCAAACAGTAGATATTTTTACAGTTGTATTTTTCTATTGGATCTAGGTACATATTATTACCCTTTTATGTATATTGTTTTCAATAACATGTTTTATTTTTATAACGCCTCTTACTTGTAGGTTGCGTAAATATCGATTGTTTCAACACTGGTTTTTTTTTCAGAGTTTCTTCACATTACTTTTTTACAGAAAAATACACAATTCAAATGACTGCGATGTGAACATGGAAAATTTCCATGGATTTTTTTTTATATGATAGGTGGCAGACGGTCAGACGGATCACATGATGGTAAGCGATTGCCGTTATCCATAGACACCTGTAACACCAGTAGAGCCACAAGTGCGGTGCCAACCTGTAACCCGCCAACCCAATTGGGCCTCTAGTACCCCCACTCACTAGACGAAACAGCGCAAACGCTGCTTCACGCCGGTCTTCTGTGATGCCATGGTATCACTCCGGTCGAGCCGGCCCACTCCATCCGAAGCGTGGCTCACCCACAGTAAAAATTTACGATTCCTACTTCCATGAATTCATATTTTAATTGATACGGGGATCTTGAAATGGACAAAATTTCCGATAGCATAACAAAGTTCCGATAAAAATATGAATTTTATTGCTGACATCGATCCCCAAATCGATTCAATCGAATGTTTTCGCTCGCCACATTGCCCCCATTCTTACACAAACATTATTGTTTATGTTGTCAATATGATGGCTCATTGGTATGTGAAACATATTTCCATAGCGACGCTATAGCAACACAAAAGCTTAACTAAATAGTGACTAGCAATAACAGTAATGTACAACAGGCTGCGGCGGCCGATGTCGACGATCAGATAGGCAATTCTCGTTCACTCGACATTGAAGTCGAATTTATGAATATACATATAAATATTCGTCCATACAAATCTATAATTCGAATCAAATGTCGAGTGCACGAGAATTGCCCGCCCCAGCCACGTAAACAGGATAATATTAGAGCGCACAAGTGAATAAATGTACACAATCATAAGTGCGTCCTCTATTCCCTTATTTTTATAACTCCAATGGGACACAACTGCTCCTTCTGTGTTGCTGATGTCCATGGGCGGCGGTGTTCACTTACCATCAGGTGACCCGCTTGCTCGTTTGCCTTCCTATATTATAAAAAAAAACTGCAGTAACTTCGCCTCGAGGGTGCAATGGCTAGTGAGTCTTACTATAACGTGACGATTAACTGTCAAACAAGCACCCCAAGATTAGTCTTGGGGTGCTGGATTCGTTCCCAGTCGGGTCAATGAAATAATACTAAGGACATTCAAAACCTGTGACATACACACTCTCACTTTATCTATATCTTATACTACTTAATAAAGAGGTAAATCTTATATTCCACGCCAGGGCTTATGGGTAAACCGAAAACACGAAACACTAGCGCGATACAATCAACGCCTAGCGCCATCTATCGGTAGTCAGTGGAACTACTTTTCCCGAAACGAAGTGAGGGCGGGCCACTAGTTCTTACTAAGGAGGATGCGCTTGTTACTTAGAGCTGGACGCGGACAGACAATTAATTACGAGTAAGTAGGTGGCGAATGTACAGAAGTCTCAATACGACATTCAATTAATAAATTAAGTAAGTAAATAGTTTACCTAAGAAACTGATGACTTATGTAAAAAATTAAAGATAAAGAAGATCCAGTAATATAATGGATGGCTAAAAAAGATCCGACGATTTGGCGAAGGTTGTGTGCGGTATTTCCTTAGCGGGACAGGTCTATATGTGTGGAGAATATTGGGGGAGGCATAATATGTCCAGCAGTGGTCGTCTATTGGCTGATATTATAATGATGAACTTTGCTGGTACGGTACACGGCGCATTTACACGCTAAAGTAACATACATTAACTGGACAAACATTCGTATAATGATTAATTGCTCTGAAAGTGTCTAGCTAAGTAAGTAAACACATATTTGTGGTTTCTTCGATACCCCATAACACAAGAGCTTAAACTTACTTACTTTGGGTTCCTGTCGAAGTTTTTATAATGAATGAAGCATTTATTTCATTTTCATCAGATATTATGTTTATTCTTAGGACAACTTGTTGCATTAGGACTTTAGTAATGTTTTAACCCGGTATATTTTACATTGATATAAAAAAGTAAACCAATTTATTTAATCAGACATTACACATTCAATTAATGATCAATGTAATTAATTCTCTGTAATTAACTTGAAACTATATCAATGGCATTGAAGAATTAAATAATTCAATGTAGGTATAATTACTATAACTAAGTATTGTTATATATTGAAACAACCCCCGATCGCCATATCTGCCTAATATCTATTCAAAAATGATTCTTTAATAATAATCAAAATTTGTTTTGATAAGTAAGGTATCACGTGGAGTACATAACTCCTCTTTTTAGTCTAGAGATGGGAGTTTAAAAATAGTTAACAACTCCTAATAACAAATGTTTGCAATGCTGTATATTAACGTTCACTGCTAACAGCTGCAAATTCAATGGGGGCCACCACGAATGGAAAACCGCTAGATAGTGATCCCTACTACTGGTACAGTCGAGGACAAAAATATGTTTACACTTTAGGACCTTGTCACAGTACATATGTATAAGAAAACGACTTCCACTTTCTTATAAATATGTATTGTGACAAGATCCTAAAGTGTAAACATATTTTTGACCTCGACTGTACATATAAAAAAACTCAGAAAGAATCCGAAAAAAATCCTCAACTGATGCGAATTGCGATGAAGTATAAAAATAAAACTTAGAAATACCACAAGCTATACTGGAAGAGAAGAATCGCTACTAGCGATAAGACCGCCTTATTGTACTGTTAAGTGCTGTTGTTTCTTATTCTGTTTCTGTGCAATAAAGAATATCGTCTATCTACTATGTAGTATAATGTAGTCGATATTTGAAAAGATTTGTAACTATCTATCACATTTTCAATACACTAAATATTGGCAAGCTACTATTTCTCCGCGTTTGATGAACTTGTGAGATTACATAAGAAGAACAAGGAACAAAACAAAAACGCCATAAAACCATATTCATATACTAAACCTTTATGAGGTTTCTCGATTATGCGAATCTTATTCCGTTCCGAAAAAGTCACATAACATTCATCATCATCATCATCATTTAAGCCAATAGACGTCCACTGCTGGACATAGGCCTCCCCCAAAGTTCTCCACACAGATCGGTCCTGTGCCACCCGCATCCAATGGACTCCCGCGACCTTCACCAGATCGTCGGTTGTTTTTTTTTTAAATGAAATAGTTTTACTCGTAAGCAACAAATTATTTACTAATATTGAAACAGGTGTATGTGTGCTTCTTCGGGTTTAATGCGCTTGACCTGGCTAATATTAAAACGTATGAACAAACAATAGCTTTCCGAGTATAGGTATTGTATAATGTTACTGTAAAACTACGAACTACGGAAACTATAAAATTTTCCTGTACAACGTAAGATTTACCAATATTTTATGGTAAATAAATAGGTATACAAAAGGATTATTTGAACGATTGACCTGCACTTTTACCACCAACCTTTAATTCCAATCCATACTAATATTATAAATGCGAAAGTAACTCTGTCTGTCTGTCTGTTACTCTTTCACGCCAAAACTACTCAACGGATTTAAATGAAATTTGGTATACAGATAATCTAGACCCTGAGAAAGAACATAGGCTACTTTTATTGCGAGAAAGGGGGTTGTAAGGGGTTGAAAGGGGGGTAAAAAGTTACTTTTCCACGCGGACGAAGTCGCGGGCGGCCGCTAGTATGAAAATAAATGTTAATTGCTGCTACGGAACCCGGCCAGTTTTTAATATTTTTTTTATTGTAAATGGGTTTGCCCTTGGCTTCATAATGAACTCTAGAGTTGAGAAGAAGCCTACGATGGAGCGGGCTTACCCAGAAGTAGCTTATACATTCTAGTTTTATTAAAAAATGAGTTTGAACAGTCAACAGAAAAAGTAATTATCAAAATTTCTATCTCTATGCTCACTATTAAGCGGAGTTCGTGTCCGAACTGTATGAATATCACTTTGAGGCTATACGGAGTTTGCGTCTGAACTGTATGAATTTGACACCATACAGTTCTGATGCGAACTTCGCTCAATAGTGAGTGAGTATAGAGTTTTGATTCTGATCATCTACTTTTGCTGTTGCTGTACTCATTGGGGAAAACAGACGCGGGATGGGTGTTACACTCCTTGGCAGTGCGCATCACAAAAGAGGACGAAAAATAGTGGTGATGTAATAAATGTAAAAATGTAAACCATTTTTATGTCTCAGGGGATATATCATAATGGCCGTCACCCTGTCAATTGCGAGGAACAAGGTGTGTGGAGTATGGAGGAATTCAAACCGTAACTAAACCTTGGGATCACTTCTAACAGTGGGAGAGCCACGCTTCGTCATGAATGGGCCGGCTCGACCGCAGTAATACCACGTCCTCACAGAAAACCGGCGTGAAGCAGTGCATGCGCTGTGTTTCGCTGCGTGAGTGAGGGTACCGGAGGCCCAATCCAGGGGAAGGGGGTTAAAAGGTAAACAGCGCACTTGTGCCACCACTGGTGTTGCAGGTGGTCCATAGGGCGCGGTAATCGCTTACCATTAGGTGATCCGTCGGCTCGTCTGCCACCTATATAAAAAAAAAACAGACAAACCTGACAACATATTGCCGCACCTACCACATGGAATCCTATAAACGAAGCGAGAAGCACGGCACAGTAGTTTGAACTACGCTACTGGAAGCTAAATATACTTCTGAGCTATTAGTAAAAAAAAATCACTCGAGAAAGTGCGTGACACACACGCACTCTCAGGTGTCTTGATGCAACGCCACTCAAAAGGGGAAATCCCGGATGCGATATATTAATCGAAAATCACGCGATGCGACACGTTACCTTATTGCATCGATCCAGGTCTCCAGTTCTGCTTGTGATAACAACAACAAAACGGTGTGTGGAAAACAGACTTATATATCGCAAAAACTTAGGTTTTATGTATTATTTTCGCCTGATATTCTCTATGGTTTTTCATATCGAAAATTACGCGAATTGGGGACCAGAGCTCTCGCTTCGGAGGCCGGGGTACCTACTAGACTATGATTGATTTGGAGAGTCCGGTATTTAGAAGCGAGTAGCGACTGCCGTCTGCCTCGCCTAGTTAGTGGTAGAATTAGGCACATATATTTGAAAAATCTAAGAGGTCTCTCTTTTTATTGGTGGACTTTACTCCGATCCGCTTCATTGAAAATGTGCTGTTCTGTGTTTCGCCGAGGAGACCTCACTCACACGGCGGAACATACCTCCGCGCAGCTATAGGCCCACCCGGGGGGAAGGGGATAAAAGGTAAACAGCGCACTTGTGCCACCACTGGTGTTGCAGGTGTCCATAGGCGGCGGTAATCGCTTACCATTAGGTGATCCGTCGGCTCGTCTGCCACCTATATCAAAAAAAAACATACAAACCTGACAACATATTGCCGCACCTACCACATGGAATCCTATAAACGAAGCGAAAAGCACGGCACAGTAGTTTGAACTACGCTTACTGGAAGCCAATATACTGCTGAGCTATTATAAAAAAAATCACTCGAGAAAGTGCGTGACACACACGCACTCTCAGGTGTCTTGATGCAACGCCACTCAAAAGGGGAAATCCCGGATGCGATATATTATCGAAAATCACGCGATGCGACACGTTACCTTATTGCATCGATCCAGGTCCCCAGTTCTGCTTGTGATAACAACAACAAAACAGTGTGTGGAAAACAGATTATATATCGCAAAAACTTAGGTTTTATGTATTATTTTCGCCTGATATTCTTTATGGTTTTTCATATCGAAAATTACGCTAATTGGTGGCCAGAGCTCTCGCTTCGGAGGCCGGGGTACCTTCTAGACTATGATTGATTTAGAGAGTCCGGTATTTAGAAGCGAGTAGCGACTGCCGTCTGCCTCGCCTAGTTAGTGGTAGAATTAGGCACATATATTTGAAAAATCTAAGAGGTCTTCTTCTTTTATTGGTGGACTTTACTCCGATCCGCTTCATTGAAAATGTGCTGTTCTGTGTTTCGCCGAGTGAGACCTCAGTCACTCGGCGGAACACACCTCCGCGCAGCTATAGGCCCACCCGGGGGGAAGGGGATAAAAGGTTGGCTGCGCGTTTGCGACTCCACTTGTGTTGCAGATGTCCATAGGCGGCGGCAATCGCTTACCATCAGATCCACCTGCTCCTACCTTAACACACATAATGTAGTCTGTAGCATGTGATATGTGTTGTGGTGTCCAAATTAATAAATGTATTTACTTCCTTTCTTTCTTTCTCATGCACAAAAAAAAAAGCGGTCTCACCTCCCGGGAGCGCATGAGGTAGCGCACGAGGCGGCCGCGCAGCACGGCGAGCGTGTTCTTGTCCAGCTCCACGCCGCCGCCCGCCACCGACTGCACCAGCACCTGCCAGCGCGACAGCGACGCCTCCAGCAGTCTGATGTCCTTCTTCTCCACTCTAAAATAGATTATAAAGAGGCTAATAATCTCAAAGTCCACGTAAGAGCTTATAGTTAAACCGAAAACACGAAATACTTGCGCGATGTAATTGACTCTACAGTGGAACTACTTTCCCGAAACGAAGCAAGGGCGAGCCACTAGTAATAAATAAATGCGCCAGACAATCACACCAATCAACTTGGTCTCAAACTAGGGCAACCCCTGTACTATGAATATCAGGTGTCGATAATTAACTGGGGGCGTCAACCCAGAACACCCAGAATAAGAAGAAAATGTTGAAAATGTAGTTTCCTTAATTGACTTGACCGGGAATCGAACCCGCGACCTAGCGCGCTTCTGACGAACACCTTAGCCTCTGCGCCATCGAGGTCTCCATGTTCGAAAAATTCGAAACATACCTGTTGCTCGACCCGGTATTCGAACCCAGGGCCCCGGGTTCACGACCCGGTACTTCCACTAGACTAACGGGGAATTCCAATAGACCAACAGAGTGTTGATCATCATAATATAAAATTATCTGAATATATTTTTATCTCACCTGTCAGCTAATTGCATTTCAAGATCTATTCCATCTTCTTTAAAGTCTGGTAATTCAGAGTCATTCATGGTCTCCTCAGCATCAGAGAATGACGTTACTTTGTCACCTTGGTCTGAAAGACAAACAAAAATAACATACTATACACATACACAAGCAAAAACTTAACACAAACAACTTCAAAAGAACCCAAGCAATTACTTGCTGCAAAACTAAACCCTAGTTTATTTAAAACCTTTCTTCGATTTGTTAATTAAACTACTATAAACTTACTTTTCGGTAGAGGTTGAACACTCTGGTCTGGCAACAATTGGTACTGCTTCAGCAGTTGCCAATGAGTCATCAAAGCTTTGGCAGTACGCGAAGAATAGAATACATGAGGGTTCTGGTCTAACAACTCTTGGAACTTCTCTGGAGCTGGGTGGGATGTCTGAAATGAGAGTTGAAATTAGTTCAGCAAGAAAAAAATCATGTCCTGATGCAATATTTGGATTTTTATCCATGGCCACTAAAAGGCAAGGCTTAACTTGGTTCAAACCAATTTTAGACTCAAACTAATTTAACATAGATTGCTGTTTTAGTAGGTAATAAATATTTTATAGATAAAATTTGTGCAACTAGTTTTAGTTGGCAAATCTTAATGGTAACTCAGCTCCACTTGTGTGGAGTTTTGTGAGCCACTAAAAGATTGTTTCAAAATAAATTTTACTCCTTATATCCCAAGTCTCACAGCTATAATATGAAAAAAGTATCATCAAAATCTGTTGAATTGTTTTCAACATCAGTGCAAACAAAAAGATAAAAAAAATTACATGTTTTGTTACTGCTTTTTAGTCACCCCAAGTTGTTTTACATTAATTTACATAAAGTCTTGGAAATTTTATTCTAAATGATATAATATTTAAAATAGTAAAACCAATTTTATAACTCTTACACTAGACAGTGTTCCCAACAACTCCTCCTCTGCTGTAGAGTACAGGGCTTGTTGCTGCACGGCAGCCACCAGGTCTGGGTGCAGGTTGCGCATTGCAGCCACTGCCACTCTTGATATCTCAGCATTGTACAGCAATGCATACCAACGTGACTGAAGCTCACCAACAGTGAACCGACATGAAAACTTCACACCACGATGCACTATGCGTAAGTCATTCGTCTGAAACATCAATATCTCAAATTTTAGCACTAAACTTGAAATAAGAATACAATTTGGTTGTAAATTGTAGTAGTGTATCTTTAGGATTGAAACAGTTTAGTTATACATACATTTGATCTACACGAATATAAAAATAAAGATTTTTTACCTGTTGTACTCCCAATATGAGTGCCAAATCATCAGTAGGCTTCCATCGTCCAAGATCCTTAGTAGATAGCTGGCTAAGCTGTCCTTTGCGCCGAGGTTTCCTTCCAACACTACCACCGTGCGAGAGTTTGCTCGAGGTCCGGCGACGCTCCGGGGGCGGCGCGGCGGCCGCTACTACGGGGGTTCCACTCGCAATAGAGAATTCTGGCAATTGACTCGTATAAGACTGAGTACGCATTCTCTTATCCCCTTTTCCAAGAGAAGCGCCTGGTAAACCCAAGCTGTACTCGACCAATTCATCGTCAAATCGTCGACGCTTTATCGATCTGGAGGAACTGGAACGAAACACATTTTATTTAAATACATTTTGCAGTATAAAACACATACTTACATTTGAGATATAGCATTGTATCCAACCTGCGTCTTTTGTTATTATCTTGAGGAGTATCAGAAGGAGAAACAGTGATTCCAGGGTATTCATTGCTGTCTGATGCATTCGGTGTCGCTGGGAAGTCCATAGTGTTTTGGTTTCAACGCACTCGTTTAATACTTGTAACTTTTTGATATTATTGTAGTTAGTAGGTGTATTTATATTTAAACGTTAAACCCAGTCAGTAATGAATTATTACATTGCATCATCATTAATTTATTAATAATTTGATTACCAATGTATTAGACAATCAAAAACAAAAATTTTAGAACCACAGAGTACAGACCAAGAATAAAAAACCACAGATTAGAACTGCGCGAATGAGTGAACTGTCAGTTGATTTCACATTTTTTTTTATTTGAATCTTTGTCGCAAATTAAGACGAAGCATTAAATTCAACCTTTATTTTATTAGACGTTAAAATAAGATTTTATTACCTATGGCGTTCAAAGCTGACAGCTGACATGTCAGTAGTGTCAGGTGTCAGACTTCTGTTTAACTGTCAAATTTTATTTCACGCATGTTGTTTCGTAATCTCGTTCGTAATAGTTTTATTTTAGCGAATAAATGGCGCATTTAATAACACGATTATGCCTAGGAAGAACCACTGGGATATGTGCGAGAAGTTATACCAAAATAGTAATTACTGATAATGGCTCCACGATAGTTGCACTTCATCGCGAACAGGATTTTCCTTATGAACACTCTAAACCTCTTCCAGAAGAGATAGAAGATACCTCACTGCTAAAGATGAGTAGTGTTGATGAAGTAAAAAGAGTGGTTAAAGATATGAAACCTGAATTGGCAAGGAAACAACTATCTGCCCTCACATTAACAACACCTCACCGATGGTTCCCTAGAGCAAGAGACAAACGTGCTAAGAAAACAGAAATGAATAGACCATACTTATAAATGTATTCTTAGTCCTAAATTGTTAAATTAGTATCGAATAAATCAGTAAAGCATTTACTTTTTTTCATTGGCCTGATAATATTGTTAATAGAATAGAAGAATACAATAAAAAAATATTTGGTAAACACAATCACAAAAAGAAAACAGTAAACGAAAAAAATGAGACACTTCCCTTTAAGAATATATCAATGGGTTCAACTTCAATTCCTGTACCAACAAGTGTTCATTGAAACAGATATTCATGTTGGGTCTTATGATGGTTAACATCAGATTCATTTTAGCCACTATATTGCTAAATAGATGGAAAAAATACAAACTTTTCAAACTTATTTTGCTTGGAGGAAAGTCTTAATAAAATAAAATATATTTATGTAAACATTGGTTTATTGGATGGTTATTAATATAATATTACATCAGTTTATGAATTAGCAGCTTAGTTAAGACCATATGTAAGGAGTTTCATAATTATTTTCTTTCTGTAGTTATTTAACTTACAAAACAATTACCACTACACTAGTCAGTGACCCTTTTACTAACAACATGTTTAAAAGGTACTTTCGTTATGTGCTAGATAAAATTATGTATTGTCCTCTATACAGGGAATCATGGGATGTTGCAATCCAGACGAAATTTAAAATATTTCTAGTTATTAATAAATATTCATAAATATACATCAGTTAAAATAACCATGTTAGGACAGCAGGATATGCAAGGACAGTATACATTGTTTGATAAAAATTAATGGTTATTGCAAATATGAACATTAACATTATGTATTTGATTGAATTATATCTTACTCTCCCAAATGTTCCTTATCACATTATTATCTCCAAACACTATGTTATTTATAAGTTACCTACTTTTTCAAAGTGATGTGAAAATGCCCAAGCCAAAAGAAAATTTTAGCATTTATAACATCTAGCAAGATTTAACAAAAAAAATATATCTCTAATACTTAATCTAGTGTTATGATGATAATAAATATAATTTGGCTTAACATGTAGTAACTATTGCATTCAATATATCTTTGAAAAAATACAACATTTCATAAAACATTACAACCAAGTACATTACTACTTATTATTCCTTCTCTAAAAACATGATGATCTAATCTTTCCTCAATATCACAATATTTGCTTCATTTGGTACTTATCACATCTAAATATTGCACTTACACGCAGACTAGCTTTCGAAAATCACAGTATCACTATTTATCAAACAAATATGTATTTACTGGCTCAAAAAATATATCTAAATACAAAACAAGTTTATGCTAGATTATTATGACAAAAATAAATTCCAATCTCCATTACATTATTATCAAAAGTAGATTTCTTGTTCAATTTATGACGTGACATTTACATTGGTGGGATAGAAGTTTTAAATACTTTGGATAGTGACACAAATGTGCAGCCAAATGCCTGTTGAGTTGGCAACGGAGCAAGTCGGCAGACAGACAATGCGTGCGACGGCCCGGCGCGCACGTGCGGCAATGACACACATGCGGCGCCGCGCAACACTATGAACAAGCTATCAATCAAGTGCCATAATTGCCAGTCTTAATAAAACAACTTATAACTAAACAACACACCCGGACCCCTACAGGTCAGGCATTATTGCAAAGACATGATACAAGTCATCAGATGACTATAAGGCTAGAGAATTGTACTATAGTTAAAAGATTTTAATTACTCGCTAAAAGCTATAACATCTTATTTAGTGGACATAACTCTTCTTAATGTTTTATGCTAATACTCACATATCCAAGTTAGATATCTTGTTGTTCATCTTAAAAGAACAAAATGGCACACGAGAATAGTATTCATTCAGACCTATCATGCAGTAAATATTGCAATTCTTTTGCAGAAAAATAACATTTTATACATCTTTACAAATATTCTTCTCATAAGTAGGTATATTTTACAAGTCACATTATTACTTTATTTCAAAGATTTCATAAAATATATCATGTATTTATCCAGATTATTTCATTAACATTATCAGTGATGACGACTTTACAATATTGTTAAATCCCAGCTACCGACTTAAATATTTCAAAATTATTGGACATAATAAACGAAGTATTGTCCACGAGATACATGTAAGTAAGTAAAATTCATCGAAATAATTTTGTACAGCCCACCTTCGTTCGGTCGGGTAGGTGGTAGGTACGTGCGCTGCAGGCCCCTCAGTAGCGGCCGGTGTAGGCGCGGTCGAGGCTGCTGCCGCGGCGCAGCTCCAGCGGCAGGCTGAGGCGCGGCTGCAGCGGCGTGCGGGGTCAGCGCAGGCGCGCCGCGCGCAGCTCGCGGTCCAGCTGCTGCAGCTGGCGCAGGAAGCCGTCGTTGGGGTGGATGTCGCGCCGCGAGCGCACCAGCGCCAGCGCCTCCGTCAGCGACATGCCGCGCTTGATCATCAGGAACGCCAGCGCGCACGTCGCCGACCGCGACACGCCCATGAAGCAGTGCACCAGCACGCGACCTGGAACCGAAAACCGAACACGTTAACCTATCAGATTCCTTTGTTCTATGAAGTCGTGCTGAGCTGGGCCAAAAAAGTCTACTAAGATTGCCTCATGTGATTTTACCATGAAATCTTTATATGTACACTGTAGGTACAAAGTTGCACCACAAAATAATTATACACAAAAGTATGGTTGCCTATATTGCGATAAAAGCAGACTATATACCTACACATTCATGCGCGGGAGTCCCTTGGATGCGGGAGGCACAGGACCGACCTGTGTGGAGAATATTGAGGGAGGCCTATGTCCAGTAGTGGACGTCTATTGGCTAAAATGATGATGATGATGCGCGCTTACAGTGATCTTGCCATGTTTCGCCGTGAATGACGGAAACAAACATGCAGGAGAGACATGATACGATACACCGACTGCTATAGGTAACTATATCGAACTCTTCGATTTCAAAGTCAGGTTCAGTCATCCTACTGTGTATAATTTTTTTGTGGTTACATGTTACATTTAATTTTCTACTACCTAGCTATTTTCCGAGTCGCATCGTATTGTCGACACAAAACTAAATGTGTCATGTTTAGTGCAAAATCCACTGTAGTTCTCATTACCTATCGAAATCGGATCGACATTATTTTTACCATCATGCAAACGGCAAGTATTATGCAAGTCTCTTTTTCAGGCTAATGGTGCTCATAAATATATTGTTACGTTTTGAAATACTTCGTGAGCACGCTCACTTTATTCAGAGTAATAAAATGCATAATAAGCATGGGTTGAATCTATTTTTCTTGAGAGCTAGGCTAGCTATATTGACAGCACTTTATGTACCATTTTATACGATACGATTGCAAATGTATGTATTCAAGATAAGTAAAGCACTTAGTTAAAAATTGTATACACTTTTTGCATATTTCTGCATCTCGGTTCGGTCACTGCTCTTTTGAGTCTTCTGGTGTTGCAGGTGTTATTATGGGCGTCAGTAATCACTTACCAATAGGTGATCAGGTCTGCTCGTCTGCCCATATCATAAAAAATGCTCTTGAAAAAATAACATACCTCCACTGGAAACCCCTTCATCGATGAAGTTGGCAGCGATATGGAAATACTTCGATATATCTGTGCTCGGCAGGTCCATGAGCTGGAAGCCCTTGTACCGCAGGCCGGGCACGTCGCGGTAGTACAGGTGGTCTGTGTCCACCTGCGTGTACCGCTTGCCCTCCGCGGTGTTCAGTACGTAGTTGATCCCCATGCGTCCGCAAAAACGCCTTATCTTTCGCCGCAACTCTGCGTGATAATAAGATAAATAAATGACGTTAGGCATCGTTCAGACCAGTGTTCAGACCAAACATATTGTCGGCCGCTGACAGTGAGCGCGCGTTACGCAGTTTATTGCTTTCCCATATATATTGAACTTGTCGTTCACACCGAACCGAACCGACCTAGACGATTTAGTACTTACTTAGACACAGTCAGCGGCGGACAATACATTTGGTGTGAACGATGCCTTAGACAAATTCATATCAATCAACTATAGTCGCAGATACAACGGCCGAAACGGTTACAGGTGTCCGAAAAAAAAACCTGGAATGGCGAAGTCTCGTATCAGAGGCCAAGATCCACGTCGAGTTTCTGAGCCAGCGTAGTACCTAACTAGTCTCAAACTAAGTCACCCTTAGACGATACCCAGGGGCTTCTCTCAGCACGCCCATACCAGAATCAATTTAGAAAAGATCGTTTGATAAAGGGAAACGAGTCCAAGACCTCCTTACGCTTGGGCACAGGACCATGGTTACTGCGCTATCGAAATCGTCTTTATAAAAGTTATTATGTGCTGCGTCAGTCCATCGTCTCACAGGGCGTTCTACATTACGTTTCTTACGTGGCGAGCACTCTACTCAAGTATATGTCGGCTTCACTGCCCATTAGTATCTAGGTACGTCTAGACATGACCAATTTTATAAATTGACTTGACCGGGAATTGAACCCGGGACCTTTCGCGCTTTGGGCGAACACCAACCAACACACAATACCTTCAATATTAGATAAGGTACATGACAGAGAGTTACTAATAAGAGAAGTTATCTAATTTAACTTATTGTCTGTACCTAAATACAGTAGGTAACCGATGCGTTGCGCTCGGTGGATATAAATATCAATTCAACACACTTATCCATTCTAAAAGCGTTACATGTAGGCGGATATAAACATTAAACAATAAACTGAGTAAGCGGCATCTAGACACGGATCTCTTTGAACCGCCCCGTGTATTTTACTTGAGCTCTAGCGCACATCCGCGGGCGGCTTTTTCGCCATTTCGTAACATACAGTGGTTTTGTTCTAATTCCGTATATAAATAAAATCGCGCACATGGGACGATACGACCAATGACCTATTTCTTTCTCCTCCCAATTATATCTACAACTTTGATTAAATTTTACGGCATGCAGCATACTTAGTAGGTACGGCTTGGTAAATGTAATGTAGACGCCCTCGGGCCAGATGGAGTGACGATCTGTGCAGGATCGCTGAAGAGCTGGATGAAAGTAGGAAATCGATCGGAGTGGCGAATATTAGGAGAGGCCTATGTCCAGCAGTGGACTGCAAGAGGCCGATAATTAATATACTTTTCCCTCGTTTTTAAGGCAATAAATAAATAAATAAATTGAGACAACATCACATACATTGTCCTGGTCCCAAATTAAGGTTTTCCCTTGTACTATGGAAACCAGAAACAAAGAAGGAACTACAAACACCCAGACCCAAGACAAATATCCGTTTCATCAACAAACATTTGTCTCTCAATTAGGTAAGTAGCTACCTAAATGCTAGCCCATTGCCAATTGCGATGTTCACGTAGGTATACGTGGTACTTACGTTCAACTAGGTAGTTGTGCAATTTTCCCGACAGTCCTGTCATCAAACCATCCCAGAGCAAAAATATATAACAATGTGAATCTTTATAAATACTCACGCATCGCCGACGTACAATCCTGGGTAGACCTCATTTAAATCCGGCGTGGGGTTGTACGAGATGTCCGCAAAAGGCCGGGACCGGAACGATGACAAAGAGCTCAGCACGGACGAATGCGACGACCCGAAACTCTGCGCAGGGGATTTACCAGTTATACAGCCGCACAACCCTTGACCCATATTTTTACAACTCGCAAATTAACAATGCAATAAAAATACTATTAGTACAAGCTGAAACACCAGTGAATCCTCAGTTCTAAATGACATTTTAAAGAATTCTATTAATTTCACAGCAAACAGTGTTGATAAGTGCTCATTAGTTGTTAGTATAAGATAAGAATCTTTGTAACGTGCATCAACTCTGAGCCAACTATGTATTAAATAACACAATTACTTAATCAGAAATATAAAAAAAATATACTTTATTAATGACTAGACTGAAGGGTTATATAATTTTTTGCCATTAGGTAAGTAAATGAATAGGTACATACTTAAATCATTCATAATAATCACACACTTTTTATACATTATAAAGATTTAGAACATAATATTGAACTGTTTTATTTGTTCTCAATAAATTAACAAACTGAAAAATTGTTATGGAAACTAAAAATAAGTACAATGACATCTCTACCAGTCAACATGAGATTGTTAAGACATTAAGGGGCAAAATATTGCATTATGTGAGTTGAATGTATAAAAACATTGTTAAATGCAATCTGTATGTTAGCGTGGGTTGAAACAGCGCACGCAATTATTACAGCCTCGTGACTATGATAAATACCATTAGGGTCCTTAGGTAGGATCCTACACGCTGTTCGTTAGCTGCGCAGTATGAATGGGATCTCGGAAATAGTGAGTACTGCAGATAACAGACATTAATTACATGTAGTTACACTCACATCGCAGAAGCTTCACAAACATCGCTGAAATAGCAGCCTATTGATATGCACGTAGATAAAAGGTCAATGCAGTTTAATAAGCAGTGTGATAGTTGATGACTTACAATGCTATTCGTTAAATATATCATATGTTGCAATCATATTACAATTTCTATAATAATATCTTATAAATTGAAGTTGTATACTGGTTTAGACATTCAGTCCCCCTAGCCTGATTCGGCGATGGCAACCCATACCATACTATTTACCAACATGTATAGGTAGGTACATTACCTACTAATACCAAGTTTCTGTAGGTAAGTATTAAATACCTAAAATGAAAGTTGAATAATGAAATGATAAACATTTAAACCAATTGAACAACATATTCTAGAATAGTATTAAGTATCAGAAGATTTTTAGCCATAGTTTTAATCATAAGGTAGGAGGTATTTGTCATTACTACATAAGCCAGACAATTGCTTTTATATACCCTGCTGAACACATTGCTCTGATTGGCAATCAACCAAAAAGTACCATTGACCTCATGAAAGTATTTTTATTACAAGGTCTTAAAATGTATAGTTTCTACAATAGGTACAAGATATTAAGTATTATTTTAATGAATCAGGTATTTGAATAAATTTAGGTTTCTCTAAGCTTACCAAAGCTATAAAGGTTTCATAAAATTTTATAAGAACACCAAGTACAGAATGAAAATGTGACTTTAGTATCATAGACTCGGTGTCTATTTCCAATGGTTTGAACTGCTAAACATTAACTTCAAAAGTTATGATGACATAATAGAATGCTAATGGTTTAATTATGTATGATCTGTGCAAGGTAACTGTTTGTTAATATCTGAAATCGAGAACTTACTTATTAAGCTATATAATAGTATATTTTAAACCCAATAACCAACCCATAAAATTAACTACATAATAAAAGAAATGATTGTATTTTGTAATACAATCACTAAGTTAAATATTTAAGGTTTAGCTTATTAGGAATGTAGAATTATATTATAAGGAATGCAGTAACTGGTAGCAACTTCCTAGTTTATGGTCTCAAATTACATAATTTCACTATGAAAATAATACAGATAGTAAAACAATTCAAAATCCACCAACAAATTGAAAGTCTACCTTGAGAATAGTAGGGGAAAAGCTATTTTAGACTGATGAATAGGAATTGCTGGTATAAACCCTTAAGACTTTACCATTGGTATTTTCTAACCTGATTAAAGTCTCTCAAGAGACTACTCAGTAGACAAAACAAGAAAATAAACCAGCTCTGCTGGTGTATACTATTTTGTATAGAGAGAATGGGTTTTGTTTAAATGTTTAGTCAATCCATACTATATAGTAAGGTCAAAGATGAGTTGGTTATTACTATTATTGGGCAATACTTATGTAAGGATCTAGTGTATATTTTTATTAACGTTCAGCAAAATAACTTCATGTTTATTGATGCAATTATCATCCAAAACCTCTTGAGCCAATAGACTGGAGTAGGTACCAGTTTCACATCATGAGTAATTTAACAATAGGCACATTAACTCAGAAAATGTATTATTTTCTGGAATAATTTCAAAATTAAATATGTAATTAAATTAACATGGTAAAGCAAATTTAAATTTTATTAATCATTATTCTCAAAATTTTCGCTTGGGCGAAGGTAAGAAGGTAACTGAATCTTACAATATACCTAGGTATTCTCAAGAATGTTTAAATATACGTTTCCACATGGGGACACACTCAAAGGAATCGAAAATGTTACAAAAATAACAAGATTCCTCAGCTTACAGGTACTTTGCATGACCTTGAGCCTATGAGTAATAAACTACGTAAATAGAACTCATCCAGTTCTATTTATATAAATATTGAATTACATATAGAAACTTTAACCAAACCTTTATTGTGACAAGTGCCTCGCTTAAATTTTAATTTTAATTTGACTCTTTCATAACAAGATAAAATTAAATTAATATATACGACGCCATTTACTTACAGAATCTCTGTAACTCATTTTGTAGATTTTGATCTTGATCTATTCACAAAATTATTTTATAACAATATTTATATTCAAATAAAAAAATTAAAGATTAAACACCGTCGGAGCTGCACACAACCGCTCAAAATTTAGCTGAATTGAATTATCAAATAATACGCGCCATGACAGCGAAGAAGAAAGTTTGACAGCAAAATTATCTGTGGTTTGACAGCCCGATAAGTTTTTTTTTATTTTATGTTCTGGTTTCTTAGATTTTAAGTCATCCCAAGCCCGGACCACCCCACGGTGGTTCCGCTTTCAAAGAAGGGCGGTCATAGGCATTTCGCCCGGTTAACAAACGCTTAACTATACTCTAAACTATTCTTTATCACAATTTTAGGCTCAATTAGGATAAATAATAAAACAATCAGTTAATTTCGTTTGAATATATTGTATTTTAACAGGTAAAAATAATATAATTCGGTACTACAAGATAACTAATGCGTTCAATGAAGTGATTAGCTTAACTATGATCATTTTTCATATTTACAGTTAATGTAATGACCATTTTAACATTTTAATAACTAGGTAGGTACACATCTTAAAAAAAATCTTAGTATTATAATTAATTAAAAAAAACGATATAGGGTAACCGAGATAGTGATTGCCCAGTGTATAGTGATTGCCAGAATTAAGGTTAACATACATTTTAACTTATTTTCAAAGGTGTAGTTTTACATTAAATCCGTTAAATAACACTAGGATACTGTTAACTAGAGTTCTAAATAAGACATTTGGCAAAATTTTCAATACAAATATTGTAATGGCAGTTTTTGGACAGCGGGGTGTCCGTCACTTCAATAAATGCGAATTCCTTACAGAATTTGTTAAGGATACATTTTGTAGTTTTGAAGTTTGTATCACTTTAATTTTCTTTTTTGAGCGTTAAAGCACAACGACGTGTTAGTTAAAGCTTTAATGTTTCATTCGAAGCAGTTATCGCGGCGTAATTTTATTCCATTAAGTATTTTAAGGGGGTGGGCAATCACTGTACCTAAAATATGACAAATTCAGTTATTGCCATACCAGAATTCAGTTATTGCCATGGGTATGAGACAGTGATTGCCCGGGTAGGTATTTACTAAATCACGTGAGGGATATAATAATCGAACCGAATATTTTCTTTATATCCTGTATCTTTCTTTATATCTAGGTCTAGGTACAAGGAGTTTTGAAAAAACTGCTTTTTACAAAAGTTGACCTAAAAAATAGGGGAAAATTTGATCTGCTAACCGAAAATCTTGGAGGAAAGGTGGTAAGAAGAACAACCAAATATATACCGTAATTATATTATGTATTTTACCGTGGGAGAGCACGTTTCAGTATGAATAAGCCGGCTTAAACGGAGTGATTCTATAATCACAGAAAACCAAAGTCAAGCGGCGCTAACGCGTGAGTGTACCGGAGGCTCTATGAAGGGGGAAAAGGAGTTAAAATGTTAGCAGCGCATTTGTGATTCCCCTTGTTGTTGCGAGTGTCTATGAGCGATGGAAATCGTTTACCATCAGGTGATCCGTATGCTTGTGAGCCACCTATCACATATAAAAATTTAATTTCCAAATGATGGTTGCAGTTAGTAATAATTAGAAAAAAACTTTCAAATTTCAACTGTGGGAGAGCCACGCTTCAGCATGAATGGGCCGATTTGACCGGAGTGATACCACTGCCTCACAGAAAACCAGCGTGAAGCAGCCCCTGCGCCGAGTGAGTGAGGGAAACGGAGGCCCACACCCGGGGGGGAAGGGGATAAAAGGTTGGCAGCGCACTTGTGACTTCAGTGGTGTTGCAGGTGACCATGGGCGGCAGCATTGCTTATTATATTATAATATGCAGTCAAAACACGCATCACTTGATGGTAAGCGAATGCCAACGCACATACTCAACACCAGTGGAGTCACAAGTATGCTGCCAATGTTTTAACCCCTCTCCCCTCCCCTCACCCCCCATTGGGCCTCCGACAACCTCAAAACTGTATCTACTTACCTTTTGTAAAATTGGTACTTTCCATTTATTCGCTGAGATAACGAGAAACTAGATGAACAATTTGACGATTTTACTAGATTTTGAAACTAAACGGGTTTTCTTAGTCAATGGTATCTTATTTGGATGATGTTACTGATTTCAATAGCTTAGAAATATATCTTAACGCACAAAAACTTACGAAAGATCTAAAATTTTAAGTATTTAATAGTATTTTTATGGAAATACAACGTGCGGTATTGTTGGCAATCACTGTCTCATTTGGTTGGCAATGACTGTGTCAAGTGGGCAATCACTGTGTTTTTAGGAGATATTTTTGTTATACGTTATAATTATAAAATATTCTTTAGATGTTTGAATTATTGCTAACTTATCTCAATGCTAAACTATTAACGTTGTCAAATAATTACACTCTGATTTCTTAATGTTAAAGTAAAGGATTATATTGAAATAAAACTAGTGTCAATTTCTTAAGTGGGCAATCACTATCTCGATCACCCTAATTATTAAAAAAGAAAAACAACACAAAGTATTCTTGGGCAAAAACGCGAAAATTCGTACATTTGACTTTTTCATGTGTCCTCGAGTGAAATTGTAGGATTACCGGGCTTTAAAAAGTTATGTAGGAATTGTAACCACTTTTAAGATATTTAATGAAATAGGCATGTCATATTCATTAAAATCTGTTGTAAAAAACTACATTACAATAAGAAAAAATGAGTTTAAAAATTTGAAAATTTCTCGTGTAGTACTGTCCCCTAAAAAAACAACTATGTTCATAAGCGATTTTGACCAATTAAATGACTACACAGGTAGCTCTGAGGTTATTATATTTAAAGTTTTGGCGAGCTTTTACCCATTTCTTAAGTAGGATGTGGTCATAAATAGATTTTTCATTGAAAAAAGTTAATTAAAACCTGTCCCCGGGATTTCGACCAACCGGACATGTCCGGGGTCGGTTACCGCGTTTTTTGTGAAAATTTCGATTTTTTAATATTGTAAACCAGTTTTTATTTATTTAAATGGCAATATTGCGCAACGAAGCACAAAAAAAATTATGCGTTGTCTATGGCAAATCTGCTATTTTGTTGCAACAGTCTGTTTGAATCGGCGTCTGGTGAGAGGTTGTGTTTTTCGGTCGCGCACTGTCCGGTAAGTAAACCAATTTGTGGCCATATATTGTAACGCATTTTTATCGCATATTTTTATTGCAAAAGTAAATTTAAGTACCGATATCTTAGTGTTAATAAAAGTGAGGTAGATAATAAGTTTTCTTCAAATTTCATATTTTGTGTGCAAGCACTTAATTCCGTTACCTCCTGTCCGATACCAAAGAGCTGGTAACGTATTGGCAGGACTAAAAAGTCACGGACAGGACCACGTAAAGCAGCGCTTACATGGCGTGAACTTGATTTTTTATTTTATTTTACTCATATCAAGTTTGATAGTGAGTTATCAGGCGAAATGAAATGAGCAAATTTTATTTTTGTTCTATACCTACATACAAGGTGTATCTGTGAACATTTACACCCATTGTGAACAACATCTGTTCTATGACTTTTAAATTCGCAAAAAATAATCAACTTTTCATACGTCACGTGACTTGGTGATTTTGTATAGGGAGTCGAAAATTTTTCGAAGAATTTGGAAAAGTTGTTGAACAAATGTTGTTCAGAATGGTTGATAGAACACGTGGTTAAAGGATGAAAATGTTTGCAGATACAACCTGTATATGTAGGTGTAGAATAAAAATAAAAAATTGCTCATTTATGTTTACACTTTTCAGAAACTATCCGGAACGTGCAAGTTTCCCCACGATGTTTTCCCTCACCGCCGAGCTTATGGTAGAAATACGCACATAGATATGAAAAATCCAGAGGTGCATGCCAGGATACGAACCGGGACCCCCTGCATGGAAACCACTAGGCTACCATCGCTCGAACTTTATACTTATTTTACTTAAATAATACTGCTATTAATAAATTTTCTAGCTAAAATTATTGTGTTCAATCAAACCACTGCGACAACCACTACGCCAAAGCCACTATCAACAATATCATAGTTGGTACCTATTTAAAAAGGCTAAATTATCCTAATATTATATATTAAACTACCTACGTTTGAACCCAGGGGAGTAACTTTTAGCTTAAGGGGAGAAAATTGCTCAACAGTGGGCGTTTTCCGGCTGACATGTGAACCCAATCTTACTGGGTCCTGTTAGTTATGGGTGTGTCCTGTTACGAGACTGTCCCCCATACTCAAGTTGTTAAAAATGAAGATTTTATTAATATAGTTTACAATATGTTAATACATTTTTTATTTAAATTAAGTATTTTTTCAAAATACAGATAATTTACATTGTTACACATGAAAAAAGTCAATTTTATTAGAAAGTTAAGACTTCATTTTCACCATAAGTAACGTAATGGACTGTAAATATGGATAAAACTTGTGTATTTTTAAGTTAACGTGCTGATTTTTATGTTTAATAAATAAAAATACTTGTTTTCTTTTAATAATAAAGATCAGATTAAATTCATTTCGTATTTTGAGTATTTACTGAGCCAATAACCAACAGTAACGGACAGGATTAAAATTTCTCCCAGCAGTAAGAAATATATTAATTTCTCATTAAATAATAGTTTGGCATGAAAACTTTTATTATTTTTAAATAGTTATATTATAACAGGACATATTTAGGCAAAAAAAAATTAAGGAAATCACACTTTTAAATTCAAGGCATAATTCTGAAGCAGTGTACGACTTTTCGCGATCTTGCCCTCTTATTCTTTATTATTATGACAATAAATAATACCTCTTTTGGTAGAACAGACTTCTTCTTTCGTGGTAATTTTCTTAAACTAGAAATTTACGAGGCAGAATTAAGAAGAAGACTGTTTATAAGGTTGGTATTTGTCACAACTCGAGTCATTTTTCTCGTGTTGTCGCGTCTAAATCGTTTAACCAATTAATTGCAAGATACGGCGGCCTCTTCTGAGAGCTCACCAATAAATAAAAAGGTATGTTCAATCACTTCCGGTCTACAAAACCTCGTGGAAGAAGGGCGTGGATTTTTCCAAACTACTTGTTCTGGATCGGAAGTGGTTGACTTACAAATTAATTGTAGCGGACAATATGACGTTACAAACAAACTGTCATCCCCAATACTAGAATCTGAAAATGTTTGTTTGTACTTACTGTGCCCTGTACTACCACCAAACCCCCATTTACCAAATAAAACGAAGTCTTTACTCATATCTACATTTTGAAGAGCAACTTTTTGAGATTCTAATATTCGGGATGTAGTATGGTCTAACAAACATTGTAACTCAATTTCGGTCGATGATTCCGTAATACATTCCCCTAACGGGTAACACCGCTTCTTAGCATCCAAAACTTTTTTATATGAAGGAAACGCATTTGGTGACTTAGAATTTATAAGGCCCTTTAACGATAAATACTGGTGCTTGATGAGTTTCAGTTGTAGATAATACTTCGTCAGTGTTGAATACTAGAGAAGAGGTGTCAGATTGGTTGGAATCGCTTAAAAGAGAATTAACTGTGGAGTTATCTACCTGGCGAACGTGGCGATCCTGTGTCGTTGTGATCTCTTATTACAATCTGCAAACTCTTTTCTGTGCCGGAAGCCTATTTCATTCAGCTCTATAATCGGAAAAATTGTCATTTGACAACCACGTTAATGCCTAATGCGGCCAAAAAGCCATGTTTAGTTACAGTTTTCTGAAGTACATGAAGAGTCAACTCACCGTTTCTTCCGACAAAAATAACTAATAATTTCTTTTCTTTTGAGAACTCGTTGTCCACATTACACAGGATATTGAAGAAACATTTAATCATTATGCCCAAGTGTAGTGTTATAGGATGTGGCTCAAGGAAAAGCGAAAATCAGCAAAGATTAACATTGCACCGGTATGTTATATTTTTTTCTAATTATTATAAATGTTCATTATATTTATAGAAACTTTGAATGTTTTACACTTTTGTTTCCCCGTGTGATTCTATCCGTGTGTTTTCAGTCCACGATTATGCTTCATTTTGAATATTTTTATGTTATAAAAATTCGTGAGTTTTATACTAGGGTTGTAAAAAACATCGATAATATTTTACGATGAAGATAAACCTTTTATGCTAAGCGATGAATTTCACTTTGGGGAGTATTGTAATAATTTGATTTTGATCACATATCGTAAACTCGTCAATTTGAGATTGTTATTAATGATACCGGTATTACATACCTACTGCTACGACCTCCCGTTTTTATTCACTGAGCTACCATTGCCCTACCTCTATTATTAAGAGTAGATAATATCATTATAATCTTATCAATAATACCATAATTTTCTTACTTACAGATCTCTTTCTACAAACTGCGACGAACTGAACTCAGGAAGATAATATCACTACAAGCTCTACTACCTACTACCACCATAATTGTAAATTGAATACATATCTGTATACCTAGTTGTAGTGGACGAGGTGGAGGAAAGAAAACTCGGTATTAGAGAGTAAAGAAATACTTATTTAGCAGTCACAGACCAAACTATTAAAATAATTAAAATTACGAATTAGATGTGCGCGTTAGGTGGTTAGGTGAGCATAATTATTACCTACTTCAAGAAGACTTGTAAACTTTGTGCAATAAAGAGTACCTATCTATTTATACTTTGATTTTCATTTAACCAGTAACTTAAGCTTCTAATTAATCAATTTTACGAATGTCATTTTAGGCTTTCAAATTAGGATTTGAGACGAGTTCTGTCAAAACAACTTCCATCGGTCTCAAACGAAAGAATGGTCACTTCAAATTACGAAATGACGTTCTCAATCGTTTGGTTGAGTCTCAAAATTACTTCAATACTCAATGCTTTATTTGCGTTTCACTTCAAATTAGACCCCCAGGCAGTATCGACTTGACAAATTATGATATCGATAAAGCATTATCAACAGAGCAGCACTAAAATAGCTGTCAGTCCGCCATTTTATGTTCTAAACCGTTGATACGTTGTTGATACGTTTTTTTTGTAGGTATTTCTGCTCTATATTTATAACTCATTGCATAATAACTAATGGGGCTACCATACTCTATGAAGTTCAATGAGTAAGGAAACTAAGTCATTGATGAAGTTAGCAGCAGAGTGCCGGCAATGGTGCGTGCCAATTTTTATGACTTTCTTGATGCTTTATTCAACAAGAAGTTATGGCGGTTAATAAATATATGAATAGCGGTTACCAAGTGGATCACATTCAGTCATGGACGTCAAATTGTTTCATTCATTCATCATGGATTCTGTCAAAAAAAGTGTTGTGCTGTTGTCATTTTATGTTTCGGATTTGGATGTTTTAATTTGACGAAAATTTTATATAAATCTCGTTGATACGATGAAATAAGTTGTCTTTATGTGTTTATCAAATATTGTCAAATCTTTTTCGCGTTTACTATAATGGATGACAAAGAAGAATTGCATCTAACCTCGCAAGAACTGCAAGTTTTGTCCGAGCTTGACAGGTAAACTAATGCCAAACGATCAAGTTTTCTATGATAACTATTAATACTTCTGCATTTTTCTTCATAGTTTGCATGAATTAGCTTTATTATTACGGTGCCCTTGTTTTGATCTTACCTTAGTTTAATAAAGCGCCAGAAGTTACACACAATTATAACATTCTTGCTAGTAACATTTTATTGACTGGGTATGCTTTAACAATAATTTATTTAAGTAATTTATTATCTTAACTATTCGATAGTTCCATATAAAGACATATTTCTTATACAATCTTACGACGCGAAAGCAAGGTTACCATACACACTCAAGATATTATGCCTCAAACCAAGATAGAAACAAATATTTCATCTCCCTTATATCCTCAAAACTTTCATGCTTTATAAAATTTGTATTATTAATGATGATTAAAGTTTTATAAGTAAGTGTTAGCATTTATTTTTACTTTCATTATTTATTATTGATATAATCTTTAGATACACAATTTAGTACTGAAAGCATTTATTTATTAGAAATGCTTACAGCTTGACATACAAACTTTACATATATAACACTTGACTAATTAGGGATATACGACGGGTCACAAGAACAAAACTGTATCTTCTCTGTTTGTCCCCAAGCACTCACAACATTCTTATAAGAAACTAGCGACCGCCCGCGACTTCGTCCGCGTAGAAAAGTAACTTTTTACCCCACTTTTAACCCCTTACAACCCCTTTTTCGCAATAAAAAGTAGCCTATGTCCTTTCTCAGGGTCTAGACCATCTGTATACCAAATTTTATTTAAATCCGTTCAGTAGTTTTGGCGTGAAAGAGTAACAGACAGACAGACAGAGTTACTTTCGCATTTATAATATTAGTATGGATAACAACATAGGGGAAATTGTATTTACTAAAGTGATTTCAACAGCACTATAAGTTATAGATATTATTGCTATACATATTTTGAATTTCAAATATGCCATCAAGGTTGAAAACAAAATGTAGTATTTTTTTTTTCCTAATCCATAGTAATTGGTTTTTAAAATTTCGTATATGCTATTGTTAATAGTGTTCTTTAGAATAAAGCCTTCATTGGCGGCTACAGTTTTAACAGTTTCACACTGTACCTAGGATTCCTATGATTGAAACTATCATAGAAATATACTTTAAATAAGCATACTAGGTATCCTGTTTGTCAAAATATAATATAATGATTGTGCAGGCCAATCACTTGCCATCAGGTGACCCTGTTTGTTTGCCACCCTTTCTCGTATAATAAATTGTTGCTAAGTTTGCTTGAAGCCATTGTTGCTATCTTATAAGTAAAAATATGTTTTCTTTTTCTACTTCAGCCGTCAATTTGGATTCCTGAAACTGCGTGGGAATGAACATGGACGCACTCGGGCCCTTGTGCTCAAGGCAGTCAAGTATTTGGAGGGGATGTTGGTACAAGTCAAGGTATTCTTTTTTTTATAGTTAGGTGCTCAAAATTTAATAAATCTATAGCAATCAGTTTATCAAGTGAATAGGGGCTATGCAGAACTGAGATCCATCAACCACCTCAGTCTTGGAAATAGAAATACAATATGAGTAAATGTTGTTATAGATGGCAGAAAAATAGATAACCAGGACTAAACATACTAAATTTTAAAGTACCATGTATATTAAAATTATAGTTTATTTTTATTTTTGATGAACTTTGGTTTTCCTTCAGAATGCTTAAATCTTAGGTAAAATGGATGTGCATATTATGTGATTTCTCAATTTATTTTATTATTAACATTGGCTTCCAGAATTTCCACATGTAGGATTCAAAAAGACATGACCCTTAATAATCTCTCTAAAATGTTAAGTTTAGGTAAATAACCTCCCAAATTACCAATCACTAAAGTAACTAGTAGCATTTGTAATATGCTTTGTAGCTAAATCCTATAAGGAGTTTTAGCCTTTAGGTTTTAGCTGTTGTTTTTACCAACTAAAAGTTATCATTGTTTTGTATTGTATACAGGAAGAAGAAAGAGCATGTTCTCCAGGAGCTCGCAGAGACATCTGCATTGACCCGAAGACATACTGCAAGCTTGGACACTTCCATCTTCTGCTAGAAGATCATGCCAAAGGTTAATTCCATTTACTATACTAGTGTAAGTGATCAAATAAGGAATTAAGAACTGAGGATTAACTCTGCCAGGGAGAAATGAGGCATCTCCAACACTCTCAGACCCCGGACGGGCTATATCGAAAAAACTAGCGCCGCCAACCTATTTACCTTGATTGTGGCGAAAATATGATATTTTTTAAGAAAGTAAAACATTACAGACTTTGATCCAAGTAAATTGAATTTTTCGAGACAATGTTTTACATGTGACAAGGAACAATAAAGTTCATTATTGCTAAAAACGGCCACTTTTAGCAATAGTTAACATTAATGTTACTTGTAAGTCTGTAATTACAAGATTAGCGATAGTTGCTCTGTGGAAAAAAATGTACCGTCTCACACGGGATATGGTAGTTTAGATCCGAGCATACACACATCTAGATTCATGAAATATATACACATATTTTTACCATTAGCTCGGCAGTGAGGAAAAACACGGTGAGGAAACCTGCAAGTTTCGAATAGTTTTTGAAACATGTAACAATGACACAGTTGGTCTGTTTACCCTGTTAAAGGGTTCCGAAGGTCAGTCGGCAGTCGCTTTATTCCTTTACTCCTTAATAAGGCAGTGGCAAAATAGTTGCCACCTGATTATGAACCTTATCTATCAAAACATGAAATGAAATTTTTCGCTGACTTATGCCCTATTAAGGGTTAACGCACACCTACATTTACTGGTTATCGTATTTATTCATAAGGCTCAATTTTGTTTCAAAAATCGTTGAATTATCGACCTTAAGGTGACTGTCCAGTTTACAGGCCACTTTTTATGGGCCGCCAGACTCCAAATCATGAATCATGGTCTATGGGTACCCCGGGCTCCAGAACGACAGCTTTGTTGTACACAACAGAGTCACCCGCTAGTGTGGCTTATAATTAATGCCTTTAAGAAAAAAATCTAATTGTAACTGTTTTTGCAGCCATGTCAGCTTACCAGAAGTTCTATGCACTGGAACAAGACAACTGGAAGGACCCCCTGTTCCTGTATGGTCTTGGTCTCTGCTATTATCACTACAATGCGTTTGAATGGTGAGTTTAGATTCATATTATTTGGCGATTTGTCGTATTATACTTTGTTTAATTTAAAACAAATGCTAAATTTAAACTTTATCAATCGTCAGTCTCAAATCAAAGTAGGGTTTCGTTAGAAATGCGGCATTGTTTTCACGTAAGTCCAAAGAGCATCTAACGCTTGTCTAAATTTGTGATCGGCACATCCAGTTGCTTTTACAATAGCAAATGATTTTGTGAATAATTCGATCTATGTTGTGCTCCATGTAGAGCACGAGAAAATACAGGATAGTCACTATGGATGAGGCCTACATGTGAATGACCTGATAGCCGGGCAACTACAAATTCTATGTTAATTCTTTGGGGCATCTGCGAATCTACATTTTTCGTATTAAGTGGCGGAATCTTGCATCATTATGATGCGCCGAAACATTATTTCGTAATCGTGAATTTAAGATTTTGGCGAAAAAGGCTATTCCAATAAGCCCGCACCCACCCTACAGACCCTACCACGCCTTCTCCCAAAAATGTAGTCTCAGGTCGAAGGAACCCGCTATCGCGGTGTTGTAGCAGTCGAAAAGGGCTGTGGCCGATGTGCGGACCAGCTATGCAGGGTCGCCAAGGGTACATCTATGTTTCCAGTGACTCCCATATCTGGAAACATTTTTTTAGTCAAAGAGGGATTATTTATTTCAAACTTTATTGCACAAAACTTCGTACAATAGGCGAACTTATTGCCAAGAGGCATTCTCTACCAGTCAACCTTTGGCTCAAGCAAGAAGGACAAAGGTGCGGCGAAAGGAGGACTAAGTTTTAATGCAATCCACAGATTATTGTGAAAGTCTGTAAAGGAATTCCGCTGCTAACTAGCAACTTTAAATAATATATCTTTTCCTAAATTGATTAGTATGCTCTATTCGTACAGTGGCCAGCACATCAAGTTACTACAATCTGTCAAATTTCCTCAGTTGATATTGAACCAAACACGTTTGACATAAAAGTGAGGTTCGATTGAAGAAATTTGACAGATTGTAGTAACTTGATGTGCTGGCCACCGCGGCACCGTACATTAAACTAATCGATACTCGTATGTAACTCCTTATGTATTTCGTTTAGCAAATACATTTCTTAGAGATATTTCTCACTCGCTGTTGCTATGTGTGTGCGCACAACAGCTAAATAATTGTAGAACACTACATCATGGCCTGGGAATCCTGGGAAAGTCCAGATACATACTGGGGGCTAATGTGTTTTGGTAGCCACTCATACCACCAGCCATAGCCGTAACCACGTCATTGGACTGGCAGGTTGATGATTGCTATAGGTAGGTGACCAATTTTGAGACAAAAGAGATCGCTGCTGCCAGTGCTTTAATCTTGTATTAATACCACACCGAGTTTCAGCTCCGGTAACCAATCTTGCGATTAACCTACGACAGAACAAGTTTATGCGCGTGCTATATGCCGATATGAGATAACCGTGTACTAGCCCCGTGAGTGTTTGGGTTCAAGAACAACGACTTAGTTTTTCGACAGGCGTACAACTAGACCGCCAAATTTCACTCTGTGGGTTATTGTTAAAGGGGATTTCGGGAAACTTAGCCCGAATCCCTGTACGCCAAGTATGTACCGTGTCTACTAGCTCTAGCTTTTGCATTACTAAGGTCACACAGTATTTTATTCAATATCAGACCTGAACTAGTGAGAAAAATCTACTTACTGAATTGCATGACTCCATAGGTTTTCCCTAAAGACCTGGAGGCCAATTCTCGGTTTTCACCTTCTATGTCGAGTCGATTTCATGGAACGCACAACCAATAGATGAACACAGATTACAGTCGACATTCCTTATCTTGTTCTCCTATTGGTCTATGCGTTCCATGAAGTCGACTCGACATAGAAGGCGAAAACCGAGAATTGGCCTCCTGTTTGATTTGTTTTCTACGATGCAGAAAGGATGCACTGCCGTGCCCCTATATTATTGCAGGGTTTAATTGGGGGCACGGTAGTGCTCCTGCCAAATCGAGCAAAAAAGAAAGGATGCACTACCGTGCCCCTAGATTAATGCAGGGTTTATTTGGGGGCCACGGTAGTGCTCCTGCCAAGTCGTGCAAAAAAACTGGCAGGGTCTACCATCATTTTCTCGAATATCGTTTTATGCTGGTCATCCGCAACTGTCCTGTTCCAGTCTCTTGCACCACCATTATGTTTATGCGTGACTTGCTGGAGTTGTCAATGACTTTTCCCAGCAGTGTATAAATCAGATCAGTATTAATATCAGTCTTTACACCGAGCCTGGTAGTCTGTTCAGCATAATAAATGTACCTATTAGTAGGGAAACAGTTGAGTAGGTACATCCTACTAAACACTTTCTTTTTATCGTTTAGACCTTAGATTATTTATAATCTAGGATTTAGACCGACAAGTGGCATAAAATAATTTTGAATTCAATTTCGAATTCGCAATATATTATATTATAGCCCATACAAAGTACACCGACAGAAAGGGCCCGGCTCAGATTTTTTACAAATTTCCAAAATTTTTGAGACAAACATTTTTTTTTTGTTTTAAATAAGAAGTAATATAACAGTGTAGGTGGATGTTGTATTTCTAAAAAATAATAAAAAAAATTGTGGAGATTACTGTTCACTGATACATCTTGTACATCATTTAACTTTAAAAGTTAAAACCCAGTAAGAATTATATAAAAAAATACATAGAAATTACAAACGTTACCTACCTAAAGTTATTAACATAAAAATTTACTGGAAATCGTTAAAGTAAATGTATGGTATGGAGCTATGTATGAACTGTAAAAATAAATCTGTACGTGTTATGTAAATAAGAGTGACGAGCTTTCCGTGTTTCGTCACACACCGGACGGACGTTTCGATTTTGGGAGTTAGGTAGGTACTTGAATAATTTTGGTTGGGCGCTTCGCGTTCGTTTCGTGGGCCGTCGTGTCGACATTCGTGATTCACCGGACGTAGGACGAGCGCGGAGGGCGGGGAGGCTCGCTCGGTAGGGCCGCAGGGCACGGCGGCGCGGGGCGCGGGCCGCGGGACGATGCACGCTGCAGCGCGAGGTCGTCGCTCGCTCGCGCCGCGTTCTGCTGCCAGTCGGGAGCGGGATGCGGTGACGTAAACTGCATCGGCGCGGAGCCGCGAACGTAGTGTAGGACGGGACGTGTCGTGTTCGTATGTGACGAGTGCGTGCTCTGATCAACCCTGTGTAACTGAGTGCTTGTGCTGATTCCCCCAACGACGTCTCCGCTCTCCACTACGTGGCTGCTGCGGCCACATTAATTCACGACGGGTCTGAGGATCCCCGAAATGGTGAGTGCGGTCGAAGCTCCCGCTCGCGGTTTGTTTACGTCGGCCCTCGTGCCGCCTCTCTCTATCAACCTGCCGCCCGTATCCCTGCGTCGCGTTCGCACGCGACTCTTTCTATTGTGTTTTGTTTCCGAAATGCAGACACCTATGTCGGCTCCGGGCTTCGTCCCAGGGTCCCGTCGAGAGGCTGCGTTTTTGTTTGTGTGCATGCATGGTTTGTGGATTTTTTGCAGTATTTTCGCAGGTAGTCGACGAATGTGCTCCTCCCCATTCATCGGATCGAGTTTGCTAATTCAAAAGGAAGTTATTATGGTATGGATTGACACTGGGGGTTGTAAGGCCCCGAGGGCGGGCGGTGCGTGCGAGTTATGCCTAGTAAATAATGAGCTCGTCGCCGCATAAAATGTAGGTCGGTGGAGTGTGGTCGCCAGCCGCACGCGATGCCGTACTGCCTCGCCTCTCCCTTCGCCTAGCCATGGCTAGCGCATTTCATGCACCGTCTATGTCTATTGCATCGACTCATTGTTATATCAAGACACGTAGTAGGTACCTTATGCACACGGACGTAACGGTACATCCGTAATAGGAACAAGAGTTTTCTAACCGGATGCACTCTTGATCTGCAATTACATTAACAACTTAACGTAATACAATGCTGATAAAGTCATCGACATAAAGCAAATCGACTTGGAACAGTATACACAGGATTTAAGAAAATGCAATCGGCATTTAGAAAGTTGTTAATGTCGTCTAAAATATGATTGACAGCTGGCGTAGCCCTTCACAATAGAAAGTTGCTAAATTTGTAAGCAGGTAATCGCTGTCTCTGTTCCCTTCCTTTAATTTTATTTCTTTGAAAATAAACAAGCTAAGGGATTGGCTTAGCATGTTGACGGACTTTTGAAATAAAAATGTTATTTACTAGAATTCTCACCCAAACTTTGATTACCTACTAGCTAAGTGAACTAAACAGATACAAAATAATGTCAAGTTTCCATGCATTTTGACCTTTTCCATCAGTCAAAAGGGGCAAAAATGTATAGGAATGACATCTGACGTCAACACCAGACATGCCGAGTATAGGTCTTGTAGACGTGTCTGGTCAGTTACATTAGATTTGGTCTAGCACAATTCATTATCTTACCAGCTTTTCAAGTTGGTAACGTAATTGATGAGTAAGTTAGTTACTCACTATTGTCATGTTACGTATGACCGAGTACAGGAAAATCAGTGAGTCATGGAATACCCGTACTCAGATATTTATTTCGCGCACTTTTGTCCGCGTCTGCCAGTCAACGTCATATGGGGATATTTAATTAACTACTAAAATAGCATTGTTAATGAATGAATAACGAAGATCAAAGGGTGTGTGAACATGGTCCTATGACTTGAAGAAATGTTAAATGAACACACTTAACAGTACAGAGTTGAGAACTTGACCTTCGAAATATTCGGCGCGTGTGTGTAGTGCTCGTAGACTTGTTTGCGTAGGAATGTGTAAGATTCGATATCTATTGTCATGCGTTTATCGCTGCTATCAGCGGATCAGCGGCTTGAACAGAGCTGGTATCAGCTGCGGACCGGTCCGCGCGTTATCCACGCAACACCGAACCACCTTAACGGTATTATTTCTGGAGCCCTCCAGTAACTAGACTCGCTCGGCCTGTTTCGCAAAACTTGTTCGTTAGTATGCTTGCCTAGTCCTTTCTTGTCTGGCCGAGCCGGAAATTGTATTTCCATCGCTTGCGCAGAATCTGTATTCAAAGGAGGTCGCTACAAAATATGCTTATAAATATCCCCTCATTTTGAGCAGTTGTTTTTCCTAAACCCGATATATTACAAGGAAACCAAAATTAATTCACTATGAATTCTATGAATATTATCACTTACCATTCATATATTCCATTTACATGTAAGTATTAGAATTTTCACAGTAAAGGTGTCTCTGGTATATGAAATTGTATTTTTTCTTAGAAGGTACCTCTTTATTATTCAAGGTGTATCTCGAAATGCTTGGAAGGTGCATGTTAATTTTCTGCCTCTGACAATATTTGTTGGGATAACTGTTCAGTGAGAATATATTTTCTTTGTTATTTATTGTCTGACATTCAATTTGAAGTTATTCTTTGGTATTATATAAGTGGTATTAGCAAGTCAGTCAGCTGCTGTTTGCTAGGTAATGTCAGGTCGTTGCTGAATATCGATTGCATTGTGGTGATGGATAATATTGTGTAATTGTGGGAGCAGCTTGTGGCGCGTGCCGCGGGCAGGTGTCGGCCGGCTGCCACCACACCTGTCCTAGCATCTGCTGCTCCTTAGACTAGCTTCCTTTGTCTCGCCTATAAGGATGTCGTCTAAGTATACCGCGCACCCGCTATCGATGTGGAGGAAGTCTAAAAACACCTTGGCACTTATAGTCAAGCAGTTGCACCTGTATACCCATTAATAACTTCCCTTAGTTTTTATAAACACGCTTTCCCTTTTTATCGTCATTTACAATCATCTCCGTAGTTGAACTGCGTCTGGAAATAATACAAAAATTGCAAGATTTTACAGTAGATTGGGTATAAAATAAAAAATCAAACTTGATTGCAAAATCATTAGAGCTACAAAAGCTTTTATAAAATTGTAAATGAAAGAAAAATTATCGATGTCAAGTGCACGATTGAGTTTATCGCTGAACACGTGCGTTGGTGCAGTGTGGTAGCAAAATGCACTGCATCAGATTGATGTCGCTATGCGGTTTACTACTTCGTATTTCATAGTAAATAAACAGCGCGTAGAAAGCGATAAAATTTCCCGACGTGTCCGCTCGTTCGCGCTATAATTGCATTCGGTAGTTAATTTCACCATTACGGGCAAAGTTTTCCGGTGCTCCGGGCAATCCTATACTCTCTTTCTACTGAGATTTCTCTTAAATATCACACATGACTTCGAATCGCCTACGGATCAAGATCAGCTGCACTAAATATCCATTTTAGTCGCTAAGCTGCAAGTGCAATGTGTTTAATGCTTCAGGTTTCGCAATTGACAAGTTTTATGACAACCGGTTGTACTTATTTATGCGTGGACGGCGCGTGCCGACTTTTTATATTTAGACGATACCAGCTATTGCTGGAAGTGTGTAATTAATAACTTAGCAGATGCTACATAACTGCAGCAGTAAATGGCAACTCGGTAGCTTGACCTGTGAGAATTTATTGCCTTTACAGAGTAGTACGCATTTGTTTAGTAGAGTCGAGACGCTTCAACTAAAATGATTAGATAAAGTGCAATCGAAGACGAGTTTCTTATCGTCTGTTCGTCGGCTAATGTGTACTTTAAAAAGTAAAATATCACTCATCAATAGATTGATTGATTATAATAACATAGTGACACAAGTCAAGCCAGTGATAAGTTAGATAACATTAGAAACACATGTGACCCAGGATATACCTGTGTATGGTAAGATTTATTACGTCACAATGGGCACGAGATTGTTACTAGCGAGACTAGTTGCCGTCCAACGCCACATAGCAACAACAGAATAGCGGAGCATAATACATATAACCGGAATCCGACATTGCTTCACCTACCTAGCGCTATTATGCGAAGTTATAGCCACGACTAGCGGTACTTGCATTTAATCTCGTGGATGTAAATTAGCCTGCGACAGGGCGGGTAGCGTAGTGCGCAGTAGAGGACGCGGTCCCCGACCCTATTCGGAGAGTGCATCTAAGCAGGGCCACGAAGATGCGCGGGCGGAGCCCCCCGCCCCCGGCTGCGTCACGTACGCACGGGCCCTTTCACGCACCGGCCGCGCGCCGCCCGCGCCCGCTCGCAGGGCCCGCGCAGCCACGACCGGCCTGTATCGAGTTCCCGACGAAGGGCGTATGCATTATTAGCTCTCGGCTCTTCCCCCGCCCGAACCCCGAACCCCGAGCCCTCCTCGTGTCTACCCTCACCCTCCCTTTTCGGGCTTAACGCTTCTCGGCGAATTGATCTTACACCCCATCGGCAGGGGGCTAACTTTTTGATTTCAACTGGAGTACTACATTCCCGTGACGCAATATTTTCTTTTTGTAATATCTAGGTCACGGCTTTGAGCGTTGAGATCAGGGCGAGTGGTGACGGTGCGCGGTCGTCGACACTAACGGATCGCTATTTATACCTGCCGCGTAGTGCACCGGAACTCGCTCGGTGCACTCGCTGCATCCGCGCTACCCGCCTCCACCCTGTCAATGACCTCGTCATCGTTTGCTCTGCTTGTATCGCTTCCCACTCCATCGCCGAAACTCGGCTCACTCCCGAAATTACGCTTCGCTTTACCTTCAAATGTTGCCTTTCTCAAATGCTCGTAGACCCCATGAAATCGTAGGGTATCCGTTGCGAAAGGGTCTGGCGCAAGCGGGTGCCCTTCGGCTTTGTTTGTGTTACGTAAGTAAACCGCCCACAGCTGTAGGATAGCCACCCACGTAGGGCATGATGAACTGTGTCAAGCAGCCTGCCCTAGTTTTTACACTAACTAGAAGTTTTGTTTACTTACACGTGCAAAGGAAAATGCAGCTGTATTTTTGCTTTCAGAGACTTTTATAACAGCTCCATTGTGTAGCGAACTTTTAGATTTACTTTTTCATGATGTTTTACCTACTCGTACTGGGGCACTAAAAGCCGTTCCTGGAATTAAAAAATCTATGTTTTCGTTTTCTCGTTCCAATAAACATACTGAACGACTTTTACACATTTAGTTTATGATAAATGTTGTATTTTGTGTGATTTAAGCACGTAGAACTTTTTTGTCTTCGTTGACCAGAGAGAGATTGAATATACACTCATTAACTAAAAAGTAAAGAAAGGAATAAAAATATGTTAATATCTAGCTACAATTTGATATGGTCTCTAATTCCCAGTATTTTTGATTTCCTTGTGCAGTGACTTGGAAAAGCTGGTCAAGTCCGGTTTATTGGCGACACTATAAATTTGGTGGAATGCCCGTTGAAATTGTTTCAAGCATCATTAGCATCGTGGGATAGCGTTTAATTTTACAATGGCCAGTTCAGTTAGATCCCGCACCGCTCGGTTCGTTCCGCGACGAGGCCCGGAGCACTCGAGTCCGTCTCTAGGCGCGTGAACCGAGCGTTGGCCGCGTCAGAATTTCCGCGAAAAAAACAAACGTCACGTCACTGCCCGTCACGTCATTAGTAGGGGCAGGCGCGGCGCGACGTCACACTCCAAGGCCGAGCGCCCCGTATTGACTCCAGTCCTTACGCCTCTAGCCTGTTACGGAGTATTGCGATTTGCTCCAGATTCATTGCCAGACCGATGACTTACTGCCCTAATTTTATTAATTGCGTTAATGTCCTCCGTTCTAAAGTAGCTTGCTCCCATTTGAACGATGTCACACTAACAATGTTTCTCATGAACGACATTAGGTACACAGTAGCGAGTGAGTAATCATAGTCATACATTTTTTGATTCTTGTATTTATCACAACTATCAAGTTCAAGATCACATCATATCTATAAAATGTAGTCACGTTTCACGTATTGTGCTTATGTAATACGTGCGTACATAATTACATTATCATATATTTCCTAATTCTACAAACAATAAAAGTATGGAATAAATAATCATGGTATTTATTCAGTCAGTTTATCAAAATTTTCAGTTGGTCCAGCAAATTAAACTTGTTAATGTGTGACGTCTGGAAATACTTGGGAATTCTGATAACGCGTCGTAAAATGGTGATGATGTAACGTAAAATTCCAAATTATCTAAACTGTACTCTATGTAAACTTAAATAGGTACATTTATTTATCCTCAATTGACACGTGCGTCACATTGAGTACTTATTGATAAGGCCCGCCCGTAAATCGACATAGCATCGCTATAACATCAATACACATAACTGACAAATATTATATCAAAGGGACTGATTTCGGTCATGGTAATAGACAAATTTGATATTACGCCTTTTATGTGTGGAATAAGATACCTGCACCCATTTCTCTTCATGAAATTGTATACGTAGTCTTCGAATCCTTAGTAATATTAACCCAAGGACTAATATGGACAAAATTAAACAAATAATCCATAGTGAAAATAATGGTAATTCCGGTGATAATAAATCCACCATTTACGGTTATCTGAAACTCATTTCCGTTTAATACGAGTATTAATGATAAAGTTAATTTTAAATATGTACTAATTATGTATTGAGGACGTAAAGGATATCGCACACGTGTAAAGCAGATTAACAAGAATAAGTAATTAGTCGAGTAGAAACTTCTCACGGATGTCGAACCGTGGTACAATCGAGTTGCAAGTTCGTACGCACAATGGGCATTAGAAAGCGGCCGCGTCGACCGCAAAAAGGGAGCAGTGGAAAGGGCCGAAAGCCGAAGCTTGCGAGATGATGTTACGTCACTATTGAGCGATTACCCCCGCCCCCCTACCCCCCTGTGCCCTACCGTACTTTACGCAGGCCTTGGCACAATAGAACTAGTAACAGTAAGGTACTTTTCTTATAGACCCCATAGGATATGTTAACATCTCGAAGGCGTTTTTTTAAATTAATCCGAAAATACCACAATATTTCTTGTGTTTCTACTTAATACTTTATGGGGTTAAAGGTTGGGGCAGCACACTTGTGAATCTACCGGCGTTGCAGGTGTTTATTGGCAATGGTGGGCAATCGCTTACCATCAGGTGATTCGTCTGCTCGCGTGCTTCCTATCACATAAAAAAATATCAAAGTAGTTCCACAACACTTTTCTTTAATGTCTGCTGGATATTTTGCAAACATTTCTTCATACACTTTCTTCATCTAAGTTTACACACTTTTGTTCGGCTTGATCTTCATTAGTAATTAAGTATTACAATTCATAACATGTAATCAAGTAACAACTTTGCTGTTGTATCTGCACTGTATCCTGGGCTTACGATGTGCGTGTGAAGCAAATCTTGTACGCATGTATGTATAATGTACACTATTGTCTGACGTACACGGCGATTCATGACGTCGATTTCGATGGAACTAAAAACCGTTCACAAAGGGTTCAACCCTTCTAAACTCCGATGTTAGGGATGGGGCAGAGTTTTTAATTTCGCTGCATGTAAATAAGTATGGGACTTGTTACGACACTTGTGATTCGAAATCGTATGGGGTAGTTATCAAGGGCACTCCGCCGGTTGTAATGTAATAATAGCGCAGGATGTTCAGTTCTTTATGGTGGGGGAGCTTCCGTGGAGTTTGTGTGCTTCGATTTATAGTGATTGCAATTTTATAGTTTTCAACAGATGGCTAGAGGTTCTTCAATGTTTTTTTGTCTGATTCTTACCAGTCGGGAAATACTGGTTCTTCATTCATTTCGCTTTTTGTTCCTTTTTGCAATCTACCTTGGACTGCATAAAATGTGCTATAGATTTTCTTCTTGGATTTGTCCGCAGTGTCAATAATAGAGATGTAAATTACTACCTTCTGGAATACTGCGATTAGTAAACGCGTTCAATTTTATCGAACAAGTGCCAAGTTTTAACCTTCATCCCTGCTTCCTCCATCGTCAAGCTAACCATAAAATTCCTCACCGATGTTAATAAAATCGCAGATGCCAAGATGTAAGTACATCAACGCATGCAATATACGTTATTACCTACTTCGCTACCGTAGTGCTTTCCATAATGATGAATAATATTATTACTGGTCATAAACAAAGCGTGTAATATCGGCAGGGCAGCAATCTGTTATACAACGTGTAAATAAGTTAGACGGGGCGAGTGCCCAAGGCGAACCTGTTCGGTAATGGAAGCGCATAATCTCCGGTGCATGAGGCTGCGCGGGAGCATCGTTTTTATTGGCGTCATGTTGTGCGTGCGACGCGACTCGCATCGCGAGTGCAGCTGACATGCGCCGCTCACTTCCGCATAGCGAGCCTGACTTGTTTATAAGATACCAATGGGTGTGTGTGGCTTTATCCGCAATAGGATACAATCCCTTAACAACAAATTTAAAAATCTACCTATTAAAGTCTCTCGGCTTATGTTATCAAGCAGTAGCTCAGTGGGTGCCTGACGCTATTGATATTATTGTTAATTCCCATACTGATGGCTGAGCTTTGGCAAAATTTTTGATATTTTATTTTGCTAGTCTGGGCGAAGACATAACCAAAAAATCAAATCTATAACATATCCAGCCTTTCTGGAGACGACTAAACATCTAGTAAAAGATGCATACTCGTATAATAAGATATGAATAAATTTAAGTAACACCAGTGAGTGCCAGCTAAACAAGTTTATCTCGATAAAAGATATCCTTGCCTAAAATATGTTTACTCTTTGATCGAGATAAGTACAATATCAACACTTAACCAGATTCTTTGATTCTCAAAATAAAATACTGCTACATATCATGTCTTGTAAGCGAATGAAGTATTACTAGAATTTTGTAAGAAATTCGTACCCATTGCTTCTTCATGAATATCAAACAGAATATTTTCTTTGAGACACTTTCGTGATCCGTAGAGTGCCAATGACCTTTTTACCTTTGTCTGGAGTCTAGGTAAGGTTCGTCCTGTCAGGCCAAGGACGGCGCGGCCTCTAGACAAAGTAACCTTCGCTTACCCGTTGCCCCACAGGATCACAGAGAAACACTACTGAATATTTATCGCGAATGTGTCTTTGCTTAATAGTAGGTACTTAGTGTGCAAACGTATAGGTACTAAGCATTAAACGCAAGGCTAACCGACTCAGTACATGTATCATGGCGAAGTATACGTAGCTTGTATACTTGTTTGCCGACCTAGGTCTCAAGTACCGTAAGGACGGCCTCTGCGTGCGTTCACGCAGTATTATGGCAGAGTGCCTACAGAATAGCCTTTATTGAATGTTTCCTCACATTGTTACATGTCTTTGTACACATGTGTAGCGACAACATACGCTGTAAAATTCTGGGATGTTAGACTTTGCTATTTCGGTCGTGGTTCGAATCCGAGTATGCACATATAGATTTTCAAATCCATGTGCACATCTCTACCATCAGCTCGGTGAGGGAAGACATAATTTCTCAAACATGTAACCATGACTCAATTAGTCTGTTCCCCTGGTAAAGGTTGCGTAGGTCAGGCGACAGTCGTTTCATTATACATACATAATTGCCACACTCACCAAATCCTGAATCATGGTCTAAACGTGCGCAACTAGGAATTATACGCTAACATGAGAGACTTTGCTATTTCTGTTATGTCAATCCGTAATTATAGTTTAATTGCGTTCTTTGTAATTTTATTTCCTATAATCAGAGCAAGAAATCATTTCTTGTTAGCTATTGATTACTTCTCACGTAGTTTAATAGAAAATACAAAGAATTTATATGTAACGTGGGTGCTGATGAAAACAAAAGCCGAGTTAATGAGACAACCACTGTGGCTGTACTTACGTGCACCTTATGATAATTATTCGCATACGCCTCATGCAATACAGGCAACACGCGAGCTGACTTTCATTTATGTTCTTCTTTACATGTTAGCCATAAATTATTGACGGACGATAAAGATTGTTTACCCTGATTACTATATTTTCGTTTGTCCCGCGGACTCGGCCCGCCCCAGGCACGTATGCAATTACTATAGCGTGCATAACTTCGAAGTGATTTACCAAATTAACTAAATTACGTCTCCGGAATTTGAAACACCGAGATTTAAAGATTTAAAATAATGATGTTATGTGTATTGGTATACAAATAACGAACCTCTAACATGTTTCAACGCCCCGTTTTGGTTCGTGTAGTTTTTCTGTTTTATTTGTAATTTATTTCGGCCCGAATTGCTTTGGCGGCCTGAAAATGCTCGGCATATATTAGAATTATCGTTTGTGAGATCATACTTGTGTAGGTTACTCTTATAAGTGGTATCGAATAGGCCGAAAGTGGGTCAAATAGCATGACGCCAGCGCGATAAACGGGCCCTCGTTCATTATCAATTTTGTACAACGCAAACCCACTCGCTAATTTTCAACTAGGTTTTTGTTCATGTCATAGAAACAACGAGTTATGCAACGACCGCGTACAAACATTTTGTTTTTATTTACTTAGTAGCTTCACGTGCTTTCTTAGTATTCTCCTCTCCCATTAATATTCTAGTCAGAATCTTATGGGAACTGAATCAAATTATGAAAATGGAATAGGGAAATATGAACCTTGAATATTCATACACCTGTAGTTGTTTACTTACTTGTTAGTGCTTTGTTTGTCTTTTACCGTGTTACCTATTTATCAGCCACTCCCCAAAAACGGAATTTCCCGATTGCGCTTTTTTCCTTTTATATTTTTAATAGAATTTGAAGTAATAATAAGGGCACTTACATAAATATAAGTATGTGAGGGTATAAGTGTGTAAGAGTAGAGGTAAGAATCAGGCTAAAAATACAACATACGAAAATAGAAGGCGCACTGTTTGTTTGCAATATTTTCGGCAGATTACTCAAGTTATAATTCCAGTGGCACAGTGAAATCTTTCTTAATAAAGAAAATGAGCTTATGACATCGGGTGAATTGGGTCAGACCTTGTCAAAATACGAACAAGAAATCTTCTGCACACACAGATATTTAATACATGTTTGTTTACTCAATTCGAAATTCCTAAATATCTGTTAAAATCATTGGAATTCTGTTGAAATCGCTTCGGTCTATTAACCCTACACATAATCTATACAGAGTAATAGATTGTGGTGCTAATTGTATTCTTGATCTTGTAATGAGCGTTTCTCACACTAAAAATATTGTCGTATAGTCTTATTTTTGAATTAACGCCAAGTCACGAGTTGTTTTTAATGAATATCGTAATGAATGATACCGTGCGCATAAAGTGCATAGAAACATTGCGCTGGAATTAGCTACGCCTTGTGATGTGGTGCGTGCGACTGCAGTTCGCGTTGCATTCTGTTGCCATGAAGCCAAGGTCGTGATGCAATACGGTCAGGTGAATTGCTGGTTTGTGTTGAATGCACCGCTTGATTGCATCAAGCCGTCACGAGTACACGACTAGTCTGTTTAGTTATAAAATACAACCTGATTCATGCTTAGTGAAACTACGAAAACCGCCAAGTATATCGTTTGTACCGACCACCAGACTCCTCAAATCCTGGATCATGGTCCAAGCGTTTCTTGGGCTTGATTGCTTTCTACGAAACTACGAATAATACTCTGAGATGAGGAATGATGAAGACTTATTGACCTCATTGGAATAGCACTAAAATGGCGTTTATAAAATTGTGATTGAGTGACTGACACGCTGTTTTATTCAACGAAACAATCACTAATTTGTAATGTCTAACCTCATCTAGCCTTCTGCATTACTTTGGCGTCCACATAACAAATCTTAATGGAATCACTCGGATCAGACATTCACAGTAGCTTAAATATCAACACCGATGAATCTTTTCAAACACAAATTCAAATAGAATCCCATATCACGTTATGGAAATTAATTATTAACACCCATTCCCCTTGGTCGGTGTCGGCTCCGTGGGAAAGACGGTGGCTTCGTACATTAGGTGCGCCGGCGATGGATCACGCGCTGCGGGCACTGGTCGACGCTCGCGCTCGGCGCACCTAGCGACGCTTCAGTTATGTAAAGTGAGTGCGGTGCTATGACGACCGACGAATGAACTCTATAAATAGCGGTCGATCCGTCCTTGAGCCGCGACTGCAGAACTGGGTCAGGCCGAGCTGCTCGTGGCGGAGCGACACACGCATGCTCGCTGCACACCACACAGTCAAACAGCTCAATTGCTGCCCACATTCCACAATCACTTCCTCGTGCGATCCCGGCTTCTCGAGACGCCTTTTCGGCTTCTTTTAGTTTTATTGCCGAATCCGTCGTCAAGCTGAATGCTCTTCTACGTTTTATTACGAACTATCTCTTAACTATTTCGAAACTGTAAGCAAAACAAAAGAACAAATCTATTGCTTTGATAGCCTTTGAAACTTCAGACAACTATTGTAATGCTCTATTTATGATACTTGTAATGTTTTACCACGGTTATTTCGGCATTTTCTAATAAACCTCCGGTTTCATTTGTTTCTAAACAGATGTTCATTCAGCGCCATTCAAAATCGATTATTTCACGCTTTGGATTTAAATAGCATTGGGATGAGGGAATTTGTTTGTATAAATAGGGGTTCTGTGTATAAATAGGACCTACGTAAATTTGGTTACCTGAGCGAGCAGATAATGCGTCTCGCTCACGTTGCGAGCCGCGCGGCCGAATATTATTATAATCGATCTTTGCGATCGTAATATACACTCACGTCTTTATGTTATGTATCGTTTCTTCGTATACGTACAAGTGAGGATGAAATAGATAATCCCGGCCTTCCACTTGCTCGGTTTTAATATCATGTTGCTTGTATTTTTGTCTTTATGTCGTAATAAAAAACATTGTTGAACAACAATATTCGTATTCAAGGACGTTGCGACTAAAAAGACCTGAGATTTGTTATAGTTTTGCACTTACACGAGTTTTCAGTCTTACAAGGTTAGTCATTCTTTTTAGTAAACAGGTTTAAACATTTAAGTCTGAGATATGTGGTTTATGTCCATCTTTTACTGTCATAATAGGGCAATAACGGGGAACAATTTCATTGCTGACGCCATTGAAACCGTAATGCGAGTTGGTAACCGCACGCAAATTACCTTGCCTACGGTTTTCCACGTACTCGATCGAAATAATTGAGTGTGGTAAATCAAACAATGGTCCCAATCCCAACAGTTCCGGAAAGGCCAAAATTACTCCATATGCAACGCGGTACACAATGTGTTCATTTATAATTTTGTCTTTATGGAACTGTTTGCTCATATTAAATAAAAACTCATTTACTAGGAAAAGGTCTTCATGGCGTGTTTATATTAATTTTTCATTTATATTGGTGATTTACTTTTGGCAAGTGCTTTAAAGTACCTACTTTATTCATCATAATATTTTTTTATGTGATATGTGGCAGACAAGAAACGGACCACCTGATCGTAAGCGATTGCCGAGATATTCGTTTTCAGTATTAAAATGACTAACATTTGTACTTATATCTCGATTCGAACGTTAAACCTTACCTACAGTTTACAGCGGTGCGTACAAAAAGTTAATAACTGTCGCTTTTATTAATTACAGATGGATTTATAGCGTCCTCTGTTCGTTGACTCTGAGTGCACTCCACTCGAAAAGGTCACTCGTATCGTAGTAACATTTTTGTGTACAATGTGACCATATGCAATGTTTCCATTTCGTTATCAGCGGGCGAGCGTTATCAACGCGCGTGGGCGTGAGCGGCCAATCTAATCGCTTCACCAACGTACTCGACGTGATGTATTCCGATTCATGACCCATCGGCAACATGAAGCGATTTGGCAACTACAATGAAATGTTTTTAAACTTCCTTCCTTTACTTATTTATAAAGTTACATCTTATACTATTTCATTCAGTTTTTACACCATCAAATTTGGTTCAACATTCCGAAACCTTTTTAACAGTAGCCGGAGCTCTACAAGCAATACTCAGAGTGGGGAAATTACAAGTAGGGGTACGGTATCGCTCGGTGTACACATTTCCGATCGCACTTTTGAATGTTGCGTGATAGCTGGCAATCATAGCTCGTTCCGTGGAACAATGATTGTGAATAAAAAGTAATGTCGAGTAGGATATTATGTATGTCGAGCAATGCCTCGGGCGATGTTGCGGGTGAAAGCTCTCTTCGGCTCGCCGCAGGCGGTGCGTGTGTGCGTGTAATCGTTATTTAATTTTAGTCGTCGCTATCGAGGTGAACATCGGATGGCACCTGTCTCGCTCCTTTGTTTCGGCTTGCAAATGTCAGCGGAGGTCATCTAAATAAAGGCGGTATAGGCGTCCGATTCGGACCGCGATCACTGTCTAGACGTTACTTGCGTTGCATCGTCCGATCGATTGCACGAACGAACCTCAGACGGTCATCGACCCCGCGGGCGCATCGGTGACGTTACGCTCCGGTGATGCGCTCCTCAATAACCTTACGGATATTATGGACGCCTCGATTCTGTCTTTTGTGTAACTTACGCACCTTGACGTCCGCGCCGCATTCTTCGTTCAATTCCGATAGTAGGTACATCTACATCATTCCAACAGATCGTCCCTCATAAAATTTTCTACCTGAACCGTCTCGTTTTTGTACGACGAAATTGTACGGATTACGGATCTACAATAAAATCTAAAGACTTATGCGATTGAATTCACCAAATGTAATGCAATACGTTCGAAGCTTCACAAAGGCGGACCGGTTTAGATTTTCGGATGGGTAGGTAGAGCGTTTTTAAAAACCTTTCGTTTCTGCATTGTGTTCCAAATGCTCTTTAGGGATCGGAGTCTTACAAAACTTTTAAGTTTTATAGCTCCCGGTTTTTTGTTTTCTTTGTCGTGTTTACTCTCGTACCTTTTTTCACTGCAGTAGTCATATACCCTGGAATTGCTATTATGCGGATGAGCTGACCTTGTAGCGCTACGAATGCAACCTTCGCGACTGACATTGTTTTCTACTCTTTACTAGATAGCAATGCCTTTGTGCATCGCTTTTTAAATGCAAACGAATGGTTTTATTGTTGCGGTTCATTGTTTTGAACGTTTATGAGACAATCGGCCCAAACGTAATAAATCTTTGTGCACAATATCTGCGCCGACAATGAATCTCAGTTGTATAATTCTGTGGAACATGCCCCTTGTTTCGAATTCTTTTTTATACCGTTTTATGCTGCCGCTTAATAGTTGCGCTGTACTTACTAGGGCTTCTGTAATTAACGTAGCGGAGCACTGCGAACAGTAAGTAGAAGAATACCCACGACAAGGATTCCTATTGAGGCTCTTAAATAAACCTTTCCAGTGCCTGGTATAAGCCTGACTTAAATGTAGTAAATATAAAGGGGAAAAAGACTGACGATTGGATATTGTAACCTATTCCAGTACCTATTTTACTAAATAATACAAGTGATAGTTGAGTTAGGTTTTACACGATGAATTGATTACGACAAAGCTGCTGGTCATAGACCCCTTCAAATGTTCGCCGCTTTGATCGATCCTCGGCTACTTGCACCCCGCTTCTACCATCATAAGAAAATCGTCTCTGCACCTGGTCCGAGGGCGATCTACATTCCGTTTACCATTGCGCATGATTAACCCAGGGCAACAAAGAGAAAAAGACTGACGATTGGATATTGTAACCTATATCCATTATCTATTTTACTAAATAATACCAGTGATAATTGAGTTAGTTTTTTCACGATGAATGATTACGATAAAGTTTCTGGTCAATCTGGTCATAGACCCCTTCAAATGTTCGGCGCTTTGATCGGCCCGCTATTCGCATCCAGCTTCAAGTCTCTCTTCCTGGTTCGAGGGCGATCTCCGTTTACCATTGCGCATGATTACCCCAGGGCAACAAAGGCGTTGCAAATGGCGCTGTACGTGTCGCCCGGCTTCTCCCGGGCGGCGGACGCGCACCTGCGGCTGGCGCTGATGTTCAAGGCGCGGCGGCACTGGGCGGCGGCGGCGGCGCACTTCCGCCGCGCGCGGCTGCAGCCGCACCAGGACGCCACCTTCACCCGCCTCGAGCTGAGCTTCCACGCGGCGCATCTGCTCGAAGCGAAGGGCTTGAAGAAGCTGGCGAGGGACGCCTACGAGAGGCTGCTGAAGGAGCCGCAGCTGTCGTCCTCGTTGAAGGCTGATGTCTGCAGGCAATTAGGTAAATAACATTTTCACAACTTATACAACTTCAAATTACCTGTAAAGAAGACTTATTTCATAGCAAATGAAGGTATAGGTACTATCCAGTTTGAAAGAATACATCAGACATGTAGCAAGAGATCAAAATCTCAGCCTATCCTATAATTGATGGAATAGGAATTAATGTTAGAAAATAACCGACATAACAAAAAAGACTGACAGTGCATTTGTGAATCGGCTGGAGTTGAGGCCATACGAGGCAGCAATCCCTTATCATCAGACGATCCGTCTGCTCGTCTGCAAAAAAAGTATACTTTTTCTTTCCATTCCAATGAATAGGGTGCTAGGATAAAGGAGCGCAGGTAAATAAAGCCACGTGCACTGACATTTTATGCAACTTCATTCAACTTTGAACCATATTTGCATTTTCATTATGTACATAATTTCCATCGACACGCAGTTTTAACGATAACAAATATTGTAAGTTTGTAGGTAGAGAAAACATCGTCGTAAATTACAGTTGCATTGCATAGGTAAGTAATTGCCAGAAACAGGTTTTCTCGATGTTGCATTGCGTTTGTAATGAAATTTCGCAATAATCCTATCGGAAATGAGAGTGCCGAGCCCATGACGCTAGTGGATAACTAGATATTGTACTAGGCGCCGCGTTGAGAAGGCTGATAAACAATTCACTGGTAGATACCATTGGTCATACCGGTTCCACTAAGCCTATGCTGGACTCGTACAATTTAAATGTCTTTGGGTATTACGTAACTTGGGCTTACCTAGTCACACTGAGTTAATCCGATCCTGTTGAAAGAATAATTTAATTCAATGGCCATTACGAGAAAAACTTGAGTCATTCAATAGATCCGCCACGGTCATTGTTACGTGACTCAAGAGGCTAGGAAGTGATCATTGGGTTTATCAGCGGGTATCATAGGCAGGGCACTTCCTAATCCCGTAGCTAACTATACCTCAGGCTCGCGAGGAGCGGCTCCGGCCATAAAACAGGTTTGTTTAATAATAATCTTGTTTCAAATTTTATTCGTCGCGGAGTCATTGGCCTTCCTGATCCTTTTGGCTACGGCATTTGACCTTAGCAGAGACTATCTGTGTTTTAGATGCACGAGTGATGCAGATAAAAGTAGTAGAATTTCATCTCATTTGAAGAGGTCTGGTTATGTTTTATGTCTAAGCGTGGTTGGTATTTAAATTTTATGATTGAAATGCAGCTACTAGGTATTTAAATTTTATGATTGAAATGCAGCTACATCATTAAATTAATTTTCGCTATGCAGTTTCATATTAAATAGTTACTGTGACATTTAGAACTTCGATGTTGTTATGCTTGAAATTGAAATGAATGGAGATATTTTCATTGCACCCAAAACGTTATGGTAAAAGCTAATAAAGTAAAGTTTTAACAATATTATTACTATATGGATCAAATGCAGTTAAAAAAAGAGAAAAGAATTCTTTACTAATGAAATATTTATGTACTTAAATACTTTTACGTGAAACTTAACTTCACTTGTTGCTTAAAATCGATTATGCTGGTAAAACATCTTGCAGGAACATCCTTAACAGCTACATTTCCCTGTATAGCATACTCATCCACGTCTCCACTGGAAATAGCAATGTAATTTGATATCAGGTTGGCTGTACCACCGATGCGCCTCCCTGGGCGAGCCCGCAGCCCGCGCGCGCGCCGCCATCTGGTGCCTGCAGCGCGCGGTGGCCGCGGAGCCCGACTCCGGCGCGGGCCTGTACCTACTCGGCCGGTGCTTCGCCGCGCAGGGCAAGGTGCACGACGCATTCATCGTCTACAGAAACTCAGTTGAAAAGTCGGAGGGGAACGCGGACACCTGGTGCTCGATAGGGTGAGAATTGTTTTTCTAATGCTTCTATGAACTTTCTCGATGGCGTGTGTGTGTGTGTGTTCGGAATCGTCTGCAGACAAGTGAAGGAAATCTCTCCGAACATTTACAAAGAATTTTAAATTAAATGTTAGTTCTTTAAAGGATCGCGGACGGGTAAGAGAGTTATAAAATACTGAAAAAACTAAAGTATGTTAAAGATCGAGTCTACAGTCATGTTATTATCGTATGTAATTATTTAGATTAAAACATGCAATAAGTTACTGATAAATATTCATATTGCATTGTTCACAAAAGTGCAACAAATAGAATGTGCAACTCATTCACTTGCAGTAAACAAAGTATAAATGTAGTTCAGATTATGTACCTATTGATCAATTAACATTTCAAAGTGCTTAAGTGAACTACGTGAACAAAGTTTTATGATAAGTAAATACCCGTGGATGTTATTGTAATTTTACAGTATTTATTACTTTCATTGTTCTACCATGATCGCAATATCAGCTCGTGCACTCGTTCCCAGCAGTCATGCAAGTATTGTTATCGAACAAAAAAAATCAGCTGTGGATAAAAATTTCAACAATTTAATCGTCCTCATTTATTGACGCCTCGCTGGTCCAATGACTTAATAACTGGTTCCGAGCAGAGTTCAATCTCCGATACAGGATAAAAAAACCAGGCCGAACGAATGGACGCGCCCAGTTTTTGTTTAACTACCTAAAACATGACCTGGGTTTGATAATTGGCAAAGAATCCGCTCGGACGTTTAGGAGGTCCAATGAGTTCTTGGAATACGCGCAGATTTGTATCTTCGCTGGTTTTATTGTAACTTTCCAGTTGAAAATCGATGTATAATGCTATAATATAGGTACTCTATTGAAGCTGTATTTAGAAATGAGAATGAAGAAAACGTGAATTGTTAATGGGAATTTGCTGACCTTGCTAAATTCGTTTTAACGTCTTTGATATTCCAGTAGGTGGATCTTAGCTTCTAACCATTAATCAGGCTCTTTGTATGCGAATTATAAGAAGAAAATTGCCCTAATTTATCATCATGACATATTTTATTTGGAAGTGACCCTGCCTCATACGTCAAAGGTCGTGGGTTCGATCTCCACCAAGGAACATTCGTGTGATGTTATATAATTAAAATATTATATTTGAGATCAGACAAGGGTGTCTGATATCTGTAACAAATGCTGTTGCGATCGCTGTTGTTTCACTCATGTATTCTACTTTTGTGCAATAAAGAATATCTATCTATATAGTGCTTGAGCTACTTAGAACGGACACACATCAATGTATGAGATGTTGTGTGAATTTATTTTACATTAAGCTACCCCTACCCACATGTTAATTAACCGATAATTTATTCCACAGGGTACTCTATCAGCAGCAGAATCAGCCTATGGACGCGTTGCAAGCGTACATCTGTGCCGTCCAACTGGACAAGGGCCACTCGGCGGCGTGGACGAACCTCGGCAGCTTGTACGAGAGCTGCCAGATGCCGCGCGACGCGTTCGCGTGCTACACGAACGGGGGGGCTGCGGCCACGGCCTCCAACGCGGCGCTGAGGCAGAGGCTGGCCTTCCTCAGAGCACACCTAGCGCATGCTCCTATGCCCTCTGTCACTGGCAAGTAAGTGGCTACTCTTAACTGCAATCTTCTGTAAGCCCTAACAGCAGAATCTATTGGAGTTATCCTTGGACGAAGAAATATCAATCACAATTATTGTGTACAGAATCTTGTCAATCTTACTTTCCGGATAATGAAAAAGCATGTACCGTTGTAGTTATGTACTAAATAATCTGCAAAGTTCATGCCCGATAAGCGTAATTGATTAGGTATAATTTAAATATGTAATAAATGAAATCGATTTCAATAATATTATCTTAATCTTCTCTGCAATGCGGATGTTTTACACAATATAGAATTCCAGAGACAAAATTTTATTTTTATTTTATTATTTTCCACCAGTTTTGCATATATTTAAACCAGCTGTCTATCTGAAAAAGATCATTTGTGTTAGGAATATGAGAACAATTCTACTATGGTTTTCCAACTCTTATCCGAAGTATATGTCCCCTTGACCCTAATCATAATATAATCTGGATATCTTAAACTTCTAAGCGTCCGCGAAACGTCTTCGAACTCATCGTCGCTTTCCTAGCCTAAATCAATAAAAATCAAACTTTATTTTCAATCCCTGGGATCCCTACCCTCGGTCCGCTTCTAAATATCTGATTCTTCCAGGCGTCGGCAACTGCCGTCCATCGAGGAGGCGTGGAACCTGCCCATCTCGGCGGAGATGTCGTCGCGCGCGCCGAAGCCGGCGCCGCCGCCGTACCCCGGCGCCAAGCGCGCCGACGAGCCGCCGCCGCTCACGCACCACCAGCTGCAGACGCTGCAGTACCTCCAGAGGAACTCGCACAATCTGTCGCCGCACCAACAAGTACCGTACCGTTAAACTGTAGATTTCTCTAACAAGCCTCATTTGACACATTTTAGATTCATTCATCATCATCATCATCAGCCTGTTGCAGTCCACTGCTGGACATAGGCCTCTCCAAATGCTCGCCACTTTGATCGATCTTCGGCTACTCGCATCCAGCTCCAGCCAGCCCTCTTGCGCAGATCATCACTCCATCTGGCCTGAGGTCGTCCTACACTACGTTTACCGTAGACGCGGTCTCTACTCCAGAACTCGTTTACCCCAACGGTTGTCAGTTCTGCGGCAGATGTGCCAGCCCACTGCCACTTCAGCTTGCTAATCCGATGAGCTATGTCGATAACTTTGGTTCTCTGCCGGATCACCTCGTTTCGGATTCGATCACGAAGAGAAACGCCCGAGCATAGCTCTTTCCATAGACCGCTGAGCGACTTTGAACTTGTGGACTAGCCGTGCTGTTAGTGTCCACGTTTCAGCCCCAAATGTCATGACGGGTAGGACGCACTGATTATAGAACTGATTATTTAGATTCATTACTTTGGTTACAAAGCATTCAGTCAGAGATCTTTTTCCACCGTTTTATCCTCGTTTTCCACTTTTCTTATATTTTCCTGTATTTTTGATTTAGAAAAGTAGTTCTTGATATTTAACTTCCTAGCAGCCTTATAACGAAATGTATGGTCAAATTTTAATTTACCTGGCCATGTCTACTTAGTAGATTTGAATCAAGATTTGAGTGTAACCCCTTCATGAGTTCTAATGCAAAATAATTTATGCATGAATCATTAAGCTTTTAACCTAATTAAATAAGTATGTAAGTTATTACAAATAATAAATTCGATTCGGATTAATAAAATAACACAAAACAAAATTGAAACTTTCCCATACTTCGCTGCAAAACAAGAAAGGGGCTACTCATTCTCTAATTATGTCACTCAGATTTTTTCCCCTCGTAGTTTATCCCCCCCTCCCCTATTTTTATACACATGTCATTGATCGTCACACTCGAGTGACCTTCCCTCCCCCTGTGATGTCACAGTTTCTATTGCTGGTTACTTTTGTGAGGTATATTCATTCAATTATTTTTTTGTTGCGGTTCGCTTTCATTTCCGCTAAACAGACTTCTACCTATTTTCTTTGAATTCGCAAATCAAAATCAGGTGCCATCAATAAAAAAGTTGACGCATTTTACAAATAAAGGAAACCTTTATTTGAACATGTTTTACACAAAATAGCGCTTCTACTCAATTTTAATTGTAGCTTACAAGCTATTTGTACTTGTATACTATTTACTTTTTTTGGCAACATCATAATGTATCATCCGTTTACACAAATAACGCATACTAATGTTGCTGAAAAGTGGATTATAGGATCTAATTCTGCAGAAAGCATCCATGTAGCTTTCGTACTTTTCCTCCTATGGTTGCTTTCTGCAGAACTAGGTCCTATTGTAAACTGGCTGTTTTTAAAATATTTGAATAAGTTTTTTTTTGTCCACAGGCCCTGATGCAGCAGCTACTGTCACAGTATCGCCTAGCGCAAGCAGCAAGGGCGCGGACGGTTCGTACCTCTCTCGTTCTCTTGTACCCCCCCTTGACTCCCAAAACGGCGGCAGGTTTAGGCATTCGTGGACGATGACGTCATCGTTCGTGGTAGACGTGGTTTGTGACGTCATGTGTGTGTTGCAGGTGACGAAGAGTGAAGGCGGCAGCAGCGCCGCCGGCGACAGCGCCGAGTCGCTCGCCGAAGATTTATTGAAGAGGTTCTCTGATTCACAGCCTGATATCAAGAAGGAACCAATAACAAGTAAGTTTTGTATATGTATTTGTTATTTATTTGGAACAGGTACACATAGGAGGATAACTCACCACAGAAAACCAATTTTATTTGAAATGTTAACTGTTTTTTTTTTGTATATTTTACCATAACATTGTAATAGTCCGAACTAGAAACGTAAGTTGATCAAATCCCGTAAATACAAACGGTGTTGAATTTAAAAATACACCTAACACCGTTTAAAAAATATATTCATTTTAACTGCAGTTTATTTTCCGATCAACTTCCTAGGAAATTGATCAACGTACGATTCGGATTTTTATACACCTGATGGAAAGCGAAACCAGACTGTAGTTACTACGAAAACAGATCATTAACTTTAAACTCTTGGGGATTGTATAAATTAATCAGGAGACACATATCCATAATTCAATATGAATATTCTTCATAAGGCACACTACGGTCATTCCTGCTACAAAGACCTGATCAACTTAATTAAGTTCGAGTTGTCAGGTACAAAAAGATAGGGAGTCGACAATTGTAGAAAGATGCAAAACACTCATTGAATATGCCTTAAATTTGCATTATTCCGCAATTAAAATGCCAACGTGTAATGGTCAGAATTCGCGGTCGTCCTCCCTAATGTGTGTGGCAGGACATTGGCACGCACATTACAATATACGATTAACTTTTTGGTTTGCCATGACCAAATACAATAAGATCCTGTTTGTTCGGCTACGCCAGTGTACACGTGCATAAGTAGGTGCTCATTGTAATAAATTTAAATTCGTCATAATATAAATATGTAATGTTACACTAAAACAGATGCGCTCGCTTATGTTGAACAAAGAAGAAAAGCTACAAACCAAAAAGAACAAGAAACAAAACTGTAAGAATGTCGGGCTAGTTTTAAACAAAACCTAGACTTGGTCTAGCAAGTATTATTAATGAATCTGTTGGTTGTACACAGTTTATTCTCGCATTCTTTAAATGTTTGACCAAGAATTCCACTGATTAAATTGTAATTTACTTACTAATTAACTGTCTAGTTAATTAAGTTCTCTTTGATTTTATCTATTCAAGTGTTTTACGTTTTTGAAACTGGCCTGCTCTCAGTAAAACCCAAACGTTTTATGACCAATTGTTAAAAAAGTAAAATTAGGTAACTAATTCGCTTTTATCCATCCTGTACGTCCTAACTGGATGCCCTTTACGTGCCTACAATATATCATATAGTAGCACATCTTTAAATTCCAAAAAATAGCATACAAGTTTCGCTGTAATAAATCTTGTCGAAATAATATTGTACTTTTTGGTATACCTTTTTCATGTCAGACTTGATTAATTGACAACGTCGCTGCCCTGTCATAAATCAAATTCCAGCAAAACTAGGTTATCCGGTATATTAAGTTAAATGCAATGATAAAGCAATATTTACGGCTATGAAGAATAAGCGTGAGTTGAGACTAAATTCGTAATTATTACTTTTAAAGATACTAATTACGGTACAGTAAATTTAAGCGTGTTCATATTAAGTATCTCTACCTATGTGGTAATAAAATATTACAATGCATTTTATTCAACAATAAAAATAAAATTAATTAGTACATGAAGCTTCCTAAATAAATAAATACGATATAAACAGAACGATAATATAAAGAAGGTTATATAACTTACGTTTCTTGGCATCAAGTTTGCAGCAGTTTGCGGAACTTTGACAAAATGCTTTACGGTTGCGAAGGCTTGCATTTCATAAAACATAAACTTAAACTTCATAAAACTTTCATATCATAATGAAACTAAATTTAATTTAAAGTAGGGATTATATTTGGGGAATACTTAAGACGAATAACCATAATGATATTCGCTATAGGAGAAATGCTTTCATCCTAAAATGAAGCATTGAATAACAAAAGTCGAAGTTATGCTTTGAGAAAATTTAAGAAAACGGTATGAAAAATTCATAATAAGGGGTTAACTTATCTGCACCCTATGTTTGACGTAAGCGACAGTGGCATATTATAATTATGGTTTGGCGTAAGCGACATATAAATTATAGGCAAACATTTCCCCTATTAGGTACTTAGTTTACAAAAGAGTACAACGCGTGTTTTTTCCAGCAGAAACCGTCAGCAATGTGAGCGCCAGCAACGAGGCGGTGCTGGGCGGGCGCCAGCCGGTCGTCAAGCTGGAGCCGCTCAAGACGGACCCGCTCAAGCCCGTCACCTTCCACATCGGCATGAGCGCCAAGCAGATACTCGACGCGTGCAAGTAAGCTTTATATCATATTGATGGTATTTATTTATTGAATGCGAGTAACCGAAAATCAATCCAATTGGCGAGCATTTGGAGAGGCCTATGTTCAGCTGAGGACTGTAACAGGCTGATGATGAAGATGACCCTTGGTATGGGAACCGCTTGGATCTAAGATCCATAAGAATAAATTGCAAGACATTTGAGAAATTGTATGTATCATGAGACCTGACCATTGGGAAACGAGCTTATTACTTTCTCAAGAGCCCGGGTATTGCGGATGTACATGACCACGGTGATTGATGTGATTCCTGAGATGTGATTCCTTACCATTAATTAGTTGGGCTGTCTTCCGTGTAGGTGAAAAATGAAAATAATCTTTTGGAATAGAATAGATTTTCATTTGGAAGAAAGTGGTGGTATTAATGAAAATTCTTGAAAATGGGAATATTTATCACGTCACGAATTGGAATTAAGTTATAACGTAATTTCCAGAGAGAACGCGGGTCCGCCGACGTCGTGGTCGGTGCTGGGCGACGGCATGGGCCCGCCGGAGCCGCCGGCCGTGCCGCCGCCGCGCCTGTCGCCCGAGCAGCTGGCGCCGCCCGCGCCCTTCGTCTACGTGGAGTCCAAGCGCGACGCCTTCTCCCCGCAGCTGCAGGACTTCTGCCTCAAGCACCCCATCGCCGTCGTGCGCGGCCTCACCGCCGCGCTCAAGCTCGACCTCGGCCTCTTCTCCACGAAGACGCTCGTCGAGGCCTGGCCCGACCACGCCGTCGAGGTGCGCACGCAGCTCATGCAGTCCGCCGACGAGAACTGGGACCCGACCGGCCGCCGCCGCGTGTGGGCGTGCGCCTCGCACCGCAGCCACACCACCGTGCGCAAGTACGCGCAGTACCAGGCCGGCTCCTTCCAGGAGTCGCTGCGCGAGGAGCGCGAGCGCGGCGGCGCCGCGGCGCTGGGCGCGCTGTCCGACAGCGACGGCCGCGAGTCCGGCTCCGGGCCCGCCAAGCGCCGCCGCGCCGCGCGCATGCTGCGCTTCGGCACCAACGTCGACCTCTCCGACGAGCGCAAGTGGCGCCCCCAGCTCACCGAGCTCCAGAAGCTCCCCGCCTTCGCGCGCGTCGCCTCCGCCGCCAACATGCTCTCCCACGTCGGCCACGTCATCCTCGGCATGAACACCGTCCAGCTGTACATGAAGGTGCCCGGCAGCCGCACGCCCGGCCACCAGGAGAACAACAACTTCTGCTCGATCAACATCAACATCGGCCCCGGCGACTGCGAGTGGTTCGGCGTGCCGGACGCGTACTGGGGCGGCGTGCGCGAGCTGTGCGAGCGGCACGGGCTCTCGTACCTGCACGGCTCGTGGTGGCCGGACCCCGAGGAGCTGCGCGCGCACGGCGTGCCCGTGTACCGCTTCACGCAGCGGCCCGGCGACCTCGTGTGGGTGAACGCCGGCTGCGTGCACTGGGTGCAGGCCACCGGCTGGTGCAACAACATCGCGTGGAACGTGGGCCCGCTCACGGCGCGCCAGTACGCGCTCGCGCTCGAGCGCTACGAGTGGAACAAGGTGCAGAACTTCAAGTCGATCGTGCCGATGGTGCACCTGACGTGGAACCTGGCGCGGAACATCCGCGTGTCGGACCCGCGGCTGCACCGGGCCATGCGCGCGTGTCTGCTGCAGACGCTGCGCGCGGCGGCGGGCACGCTGGGCGCCGTGCGCGCGCGCAACATACAGGTGCGCTTCCACGGGCGCGCGCGCGGCGAGGCGTCGCACTACTGCGGCGCGTGCGAGCGCGAGGTGTGGCACGCGCTGCTGGTGCGCGAGCACGAGCGCCGGCACGTGGTGCACTGCCTGGCGTGCGCGCGCCGCGCCGCGCCCGACCTGGCCGGCTTCCTGTGCCTGGAGGAGCACCACGTGGACGAGCTGGCGCAGGTGTACGACGCCTTCACGCTGCACCGGCCCGCGCCGCCGCCGCTGCACGCGCCCGCGCCGCACCCGCCGCCCGCGCTGCCGCCGCCGCCCGCCGTCAACCCGCCGGACTGAGCGTCCGTCGCGACCCCTCGCTCCCCCCTCCCCAGTATTAGACGCTAGCCGCCTCGACCGATTTTGTGTGCGTGTGTCGTCGGTCCCGACGAGATAGGTGCGACCAGTTTTTTGCCGCGCGACGCTCGTTCGTCGCTCCGCGAGAGTATTTTTGGTGATAAAATGTAATTTTGTAATATTAAAATGTTTACATGTAGCGGTTTACACGCTCCTCGATCACTTTTGTAATTGTGCGAGATAGTATAGAAGACGAGTCAATTGTGGCGAGCGCGCGGGCCGCGGCGGTCGCGAGCGCTTCGGCGTACGGCCGGCCCGCCGAGGTTCCGGCGCTCGGGTGTTCACCGCGATATAAATGTGTTATTTTTGTATAGAGGCATATTTATTTATTTTTATCATACTGTGACTACGTTAGTTTGATTTTTAGTACAGTCTCATAGTGAATAGTAGTTTTAAGTGTACTGCACGGAGAGTGACTTTGCGTTTTAGCAGGGTCTGGCGAAAAGTGCTGCGATGTCCCAAAGAATGTTATACTCGTATAGGCAAGTTGCTATCGGAAAGTGAATGAAACGGTTATATTCCACTCTTATTTCTGTGCCTGTTGCAATCGAATTTGGGATGTTTACTATTTTGTTATCTAAATTGAATGTTCTTTCGTCTGGTTTGGATGTAATGATTAGATGTTTAACTCGTTTCAAGGATTGTCGTATATTAGATGGATTAGGCTTGTGAGTAAGCTCAGGGTTGGCAGTATCGACGGACGACGCGCCTTCGACGCCCCGGTTGTTGTTTGTATTGAAGTTTTATTGACGCGTTTTCGTGAGATTTCAATGTTGTATATTGCTCTCAAAGGCGTGGAAGGCGCGGTCACAGCGGGTTGGAAATGTGGATGAGTTGGTCGGATTTTGTATAGCGAATGCCGATATTTATTATAAGTAATATAACATCACTGCCATGTATGACCTTACTGTTTATACTGTAATATTAAATTTTAATAAAGAAAATTAAGTACGGAATTATGTTTTTCATTACCATTTTCCTTAAGGGTCGATTCGGTCCTTAACCTCCTGTAGACCAAGAACAATGAAAGAAAGAATAAAAAAATATAAGAAAGCATAGTTTTGCAAACAAGAACCAACCCTCAGTTCGGATGTAAACTATTTTATACCCTCTTCATTAAGGTTTCTTAGCATGAAAGTCTTAAGTGGGTTAGTTCTGGTTTGCATGTAATCAAAATTATTGTGACTATAGTTGTTTGTTTGTAGCAGGAGCGGTCTAACCTTTTTTAGCTTAGATGCTAGCTTTTCAACGTACCAAAATTTTGTCAAAATTGGTCCAGCCGTTGAAGTATGCAACAAACATCAAAGATTTTACACTATAACAAGATGGCGCACTTATTACTTACATTCGAGCCTCGCGAGATGTCTATATATTGGTTAGCGTCCTACTCTAATAAGGTGACCACACGTTTTAGCGTTTCGATTACTATTATTGTAAGTCAAACTTAGACCACCCACGTGGGAGTCGGACATTGCGTTCTCTAGGAAACTCGTGAAGCCCATTCAAACTAGAAGGGCAAGCACGAACGTTTCAAAGTATCGTTTGAGTATTTATAAGCAATTTTGTAGAAAAAACACAAGTTCCAAATTAAAATTCCTTATTATGTATACATACGATACGAAGAGACTACCGACTTTTCGAAAAGTTTGTGCTAGCCCTATTAGATTTTCTATTTACCTACCTATAATAATACGCTCTGCGGCATATTTAACCGGCCATAGCGTATTATTCATACAAACGTACATACTTTACGATTTGATAAATTAAAAATAAAATAGATTTATTGCTACACTTTTTACGTAACATCACCTTTTTATGGTCGTCCATTATCATGCAATTTATTCGACCATAAAAACTCTCCGATTTGTCCAAAAAAAATAAAAAAGTAAATCCGTCTTTAGATGACAAGCGAAATGGACACCCTACTCAATGCAAAAAAAAATATTTGACTAAATACTTACTTATGAAAAATACACCGCAGCCTTTATAAGATTCACTTTTGCATCCTATCACACAACAAGTGAGAACCATTACAAATAAATAATCACAATTTTTACACGTTATTTTTGTCGTCACAATAATACAAACTTTCAAATTATTTTTGCCGCCGCCATAATGGTGATGTCGAGACGCCAAGTGTTGCATATTGATTATAATTAAAACTACCATATCACCGACTTTTACATAAAAACAGTCGTTTATCATGGGTTAAAATAAAATAAATAAATAAGACATTATTAATTCCAACGTATCATTCCTTTAAATTATTAAATATTTTGAAAGTTCCCCAGAAGAAGAAATATAAACATTGCTTAAGTTATACCACAAAGGTTTTTTTTTATGATGGCAACCCATTAGACAAGGACATCATCCTATATAGCGACATCTCGCTCGGCTAGATTTTCTGTAAAGCGATTTGGCATTTCAAAGTAATCTTTATTCCCACTGCATAGAGTCGAAATTAACATTGCATTCATTTTCATAGTGCACCATCTTGTTTTATATCCAATATCTTTGACAAACATACCTTTACATTTTACGCGACAGTTTTTCTTTTTGGTTTTTGCTTGTCAATTTATACAGTGCGACAAGGCTGTGTAGTAGTGTTTTGGCCGATACAAACTATACTTGCCCCCCACAACTACAGGTTAATAAAATTAGGAATAGTCTGCAGTGCTGCAATGAAACAAGTATAGTAAATTTTCAAGAGCATTTATTATGTCGCGCTCGACACGACACTAGTTTTGATAAGATATAAAGTGCATTACATCAAAGCATGTTTTTGATTTTCTGAAAGTGTATAATATAACATCAAGACAGAAAATAACTTCACCAGATCTAGATCATATCATATCGTATTAATCATAAACTATACATAAACAAATTACAATTATTGAAATTCATTGATAAAAGAGAAAAATTTAAAGCATATAAAATGACACATTTTCACTTCGAAAATAATCGAGCATAACACAGCAGTCTTAAAATAAAACAGTAATATTTCTTATTATCATGTCGTGATGACCTATGTACAATTAAAATTATTTATTCTTAAAATTCATATTTAAAATATTTAAGTAAGCATTTATAGCACCTATATGTTATTTTACTGTATAATAGTTGTGATTAAGGAGTTAAAAATTAATACAAGTGTATATGAGTACAATTAAAACTAATTACATATTTGAGAGAGCGCAATAAATTCTCAAACGATTACTCTGAAAGAGTAAAACGAATTCATAGCAAAATAGTATATTTGATATTCCTGAAAGAGCTCTTTAGTTTGGCATTGATGATTGCACGCAACTCAATTGCATATGTTCACAGTCCATTAACTAACATTACGAGAGGCCCGACAACGTGCACCGCTGAAGTCTCTCGTTCGATTAATATAATTATCATAATTCATATAATAAATCACAATTCACATATTCAAGTCCGTGTTGGCTTTGGTAAACAATTTAAAATTTCTTAACATACATTATTAGTAAATAATCAAAAAATAGAAGATTGGAATATAATAAATGCATACTATCTACATATACTACAATACTACATAATATTTCAACAAGGTGAGTGAATGTTCTCGATCGTAATTTGTGCGCGCGCGGCGCCACCGCTCGCCGCCCACGCTGGCGGGACCACTTAGCGAGCTGACAGGCGAGTTACACTATTGTGGGTACAGTCGGCAGCAATTAGACAGCGACATGCAAGGCATTTATTTTAGGGTTTTTGCACAGGGTGTACATATTGTTGTATCGAAGTAGATTATTATGGCGAGAATGTTGCTTAGTTTCATATGGTGGTTTGGCTTGGCTGTCGTCATATAAGTGGGGCTCTGGTAGATCCGATACAATGCGCGTTCCGTTACTTTTGAGAAATAAAATTTGAGCATCCCGGGCGTATCTATACTTTTGACCACTTGGCTGTATTTAACTTTTTGACAGTCTTGGATTGCTGTCGACTGTACGTGATACGTATGAAGGCGACTATCCGGCACCTAGTAGGAGGTTGCCTGCCGACTCACGAAAGTCGGAGATGGGCAATGGTATTATTTCTGCTCGTCTGTAATCTCCCGTCCGATACTCGTAATCACTAGTCGCTAACAGCTAGTGCATTATAATGATAATACATTACATTTATATGAGAATGAGGTGACTAATCTATCTCAATCGGACAAAATCGTAGTGGTCGGCGGAGTCCGAGATTGTTAATGAATTAATTAATTTATCTAATATTTTCTATAGGTACCTGTTACATTGATTTGTTTTTAATTACTTTTGTGTAAAACGTACACATTTAAAAAATTGGGGATCAGAGCGTACCTAACCTATCTAATTATGAAAACAAATCTGTTAAGGAGTATCTGTGATATTCTAACATTATCAAATAATAAAAACGAAGTAGTATAGTTCGCGCGCGACTTGAATGCAGCGCAAGCTTATACTTATAGTATGAGATGTCTGCATTCAACTCGCGCGTTGGAAAGTTATTTTAGACGCTACTAAATTACCTAGTACCACGTCATTCAGCATTAATAATACATGGTTAATTTGTTTCATTAGTAGAAACATGGGGTTTTATTTTGTGGTACTCGTATTTCAAGAATAAGATTTTTGTGCGTGATCTAGTCCCCGTAGGACACTTAACAAATCTCTCGAACAATAACGTTTACTATAATTAAAAGATTATTAAAGTATTTCCTTCTTTAGCGCTGCTATTCAAAGTGTTCGTTCGGTCTCTTCCCGGTCGAACGGCGTCGGTCAGGGTCGGGGCGACATTTGTCTGGTAGGGGGCGAGACTTGTCTTGTAGGGGGCGAGACTTGTCTGGTAAGGGTCGAGACTTGTCTTGAGTGGGGCGAGATTTGTCGGGAGCGGGGCGAGCCTTGTCCGGTGTGGGTCGAGATTTTTCGGGAGCGGGGTGAGATTTGTCCGGAACGGGCCGAGTTTTACCGGTTACGAGGTGAGGTTTGTTAGTAGCGGGGCGGTCGGGGCGGTCGGGGCGGGGCGGCGCGGGGCCGTCGCGGGGCGGTCAGGAGGCCTGGCGCAGCACGGGCTTGCGCAGGAGCAGCTCGGAGTCTGCGGACACTATGGGCAGCTCGTTGGTGCAGTGGTACTTGATCAAGTGCGGGACGCTCTCAAAAACGCTGTCTTTCGTTCGGACCTGCAAGGACAAGTACATATTGCTTATAAATAAATACTTAACCAAGCGTTCCATAGCGAATTTTGGACGCAATAACTCGCAGAGTAATATAGTATAACGGCCAAGGTAGGGGTTAAAACCTTAGCGCCATTGTGACTTCATTGGTGCTGCAGTAGTGTGATGGATGAGAATATTGATATGAGCACTATACTCTGATCTTTGATGTTTTTTTTTATGTGATAGGTAGCAGACGAGCAGGCGGATCACCTGATGTTAAGCAATTGCCGCCGCTCATGGACACTTGCAACACCAGTGGAGTTACAAGTGCGCTGCTAACCTTTTATCCCCTTCCCCCCTGGGTGGGCCTCCGGTACCCTCACTCACTCGGCGAAGCACAGCACAGGGGCTGCTTCACGCCGGTTTTCTGTGAGGTAGTGGTATCACTCCGGTCGAGACGGCCCATTCATGCCGAAGCGTGGCTCTTCCACAGACAGATGTCAATGTGTCATCCCCATACATTATCACTCAATTTGACAGATGCAAAATATCAAAATGTATGGAACATACATTACTCTACCATAATTAAAAATCCGAGTTTACATACCACGCCGTTGGGGTCGACGAGCAGCAGATGCTTGTGCGCGCCGCGCCGCGCGCCCGTCAGCACGAACTGCCCCGCCGCCGCCGTGCTCTCGCGCACCAGGAACTCGCCGTCCTCCACCACCAGCTGCGACATGCAACACGCTCAAATATACAACACTGTGAAACAACTAACACTCAACTTAAGTACCCGTCGAAGGGGGATGATAAATAAACAAGTGACGGCATACTTGTTTATTTATCATCCATCATTTATTTCCATATCATGGAAATAAATGATGGCGCCACTGCTGCTTACATCATAGAGTATGGCGCGTGCTACAGGGTCGCCGGCAGGCAGCCTAGGGTCGAAAACCGCCCAAACCGCACAACGGGCGAAGAATATTTGAGAATAAAAATTAAATTAATAATAATAAAATTAAAGTAGCCTCATGGGGTCATTGGTTATGAAATATGTAAAGTCCCATTATGTTTTATATTATACTAGCGGCCGCCCACGACTTCGTCCGCGTGGAAAAGTAACTTTTTACCCCCCTTTCAACCCCTTACAACCCCCTTTTCGCAATAAAAAGTAGCCTATGTCCTCTCTCAGGGTCTAGATTATCTGTATACCAAATTTCATTTAAATCCGTTGAGTAGTTTTGGCGTGAAAAAGTAACAGACAGGCAGACAGAGCTATTTTCGCATTTATAATATTACTAGCGGCCGCCCGCGACTTCGTCCGCGTGGAAAAGTAACTTTTTACCCCACTTTTAACCCCTTACAACCCCTTTTTCGCAATAAAAAGTAGCCTGTCCTTTCTCAGGGTATAGACCATCTGCATACCAAATTTCATTAAAATCCGTTCAGTAGTTTTGGCGTGAAAGAGTAACAGACAGACAGACAGACAGACAGACAGAGTTACTTTCGCATTTATAATATTATACTAGCGGCCGCCCGCGACTTCGTCCGCGTGGAAAAGTAACTTTTTACCCCCCTTTTAACCCCTTACAACCCCCTTTTCGCAATAAAAAGTAGTCTATGTTCTTTCTCAGGGTCTAGATCATCTATATACCAAATTTCATTTAAATCCGTTCAGTAGTTTTGGCGTGAAAGAGTAACAGACAGACAGACAGACAGACAGAGTTACTTTCGCATTTATAATATTACTAGCGGCCGCCCGCGACTTCGTCCGCGTGGAAAAGTAACTTTTTACCCCCCTTGTAACCCCTTACAACCCCCTTTTTGCAATAAAAAGTAGCCTATGTTCTTTCTCAGGGTCTAGATCATCTGTATACCAAATTTCATTCAAATCCGTTCAGTAGTTTTGGCGTGAAAGAGTAACAGACAGACAGACAGACAGACAGACAGACAGACAGAGTTACTTTCGCATTTATAATATTAGTATGGAAGTATGGATAGTATGGAAGTATGGATGGATGTTACAATAAAAATCCACTATAATAATGTTATTTATGGAGTACAATCGATTTATATATTACACTGTCTCAGAAATCCAAAATGAAATGGGTCTTGGCCTCGCACGCCAATTTTAATTCGGTCGGAGATATTCGCAGAAGGGACGAAGTCGCCAATGACCCAATGTACGAGTATTTAGCTACCTAACATAAACTACAGAACGCTCACTCACCCTCTCAGCAGTGGTTCTAGATATAGGCCCGTGGAACCAGGGCTCCCGCGCGAGCAGCGCGGCCTGCGTCTTGGCGGACAGCGGCTCCGCGTCCGCCGCCGGGGACGACGCCGACGCAGTGGACGACGACGACGCCGCCGATGACGTCACAGGGGTCGCCGTGAACGGTTCTGTATATGCAAGAGAAATCAAATTAAAAATAAGAAATAAATATGTTTTATTTTTTTAAAGAACGCTGTCGAATGTCGAATAAAGGTATTGGGGTATATTACAGTGGGTTGTGGGGTGGAGTGAAACTATTGGGTGTCCACTAGCGCTATACCTACGTACATTACTCGGTCGTCACTGAGAGAAAAAAGTGGCCACTGGATAAGATTACAGCAACGTGTTTTTATTTTGTGTCCTTCCTGTTTTTCGTTCATGTTACAAGAATATTTCAAAAATATGGTCTAATTATTGATACGCTTAATAATATTGCTATTACAATAAAGAATAGGTAATGAAATAACTAACTCTGATATGGTATGACTATACACATTAGTATAGTAGAAAATGTACTAAATGTAGTGTAGGTATGTCTTTTTTTAATTCACCCTAAGCACCTCAAAAGTCATTGCATAACGACTATTATCATAACTAGAGACGATGGCCTAACATGCCCTCTCTGTTTACACCAAAATAATCGTTTGTGATTACGGAAAAACAATCTTATGAAATCAGTGGCAGCTAATTTTAAGAAAGCTCTATGATGAAATATTGCCTAACGTTGGTAACTTTAATTGGGTCATGTAATAACAGAATTTTACAAAACAGTAGAGGAATTTACCCCGTTGTTGCCAGAAAGGAGTAAGAAAACAAAATTGCCATCTGTTGCCATGGTGTTACGGCAAGCTAAGCTTATAAGTTTTCTTGTGGATGTAATCTTATTGTGAAAAGTTACTTAACAGGAAAAACGTTTTTTCCCGACGGCTGTTACAGTTACGTAAAATAAGTAGGTAGCAAGGGGATATGTTGCAAATTCTGTTTTATAAATTCTTTAAATAGGGTGATTTCAAATAGTTTATGTTGAGTGGTTTTGATTATTATAATCATCGAAATTTTTATGTGATAGGTGGCAGACGGATTACTGCTTCATGCCAGTCTTTTGTGAGGCCGTGGAAGCATGGTTCTCTTTCTTCGTAGTCACTTGGTCTTCGTGGAAACTTCCGACCTTTTTAGCACTCGACTCAGCAAGCTTTCTGTGCCCTTACATTTTGTGGCTCAAGGCTGCTCCAGAACATAGGGCGTATGAATGATGAACTTACGCATATCGAAGATGTCCGTGTGATGATTGGGCAGTAGCGCTGTAGGCGGCGTGCGCGGCGGGGGTGTCTGGTTCACGTAGTGTCGTACTGCTTCTTCAGATCTGTAGCCAAATTATTTATGTTTCATTTACATATCACATTATGTATTGATTTTGAGTAGACTCACGAGGACATGACTAATTTTGGGTCGTTGAGCCATCGCAGTAAGTCAGTATATAGATTTGAGTATACTTATGAGGCTACGGCAAGTAGACTCACAACCGTTGAGGTAAACGAGTTTTGGAGTGAAGACCACGTCTTGGCAAACGTAGTGTAGAACGGCCTCAGGCCAGATGGAGTGACGGTTTGCGACGGAGGGCTGGCTGGAGCTGGATGCGAGTAGCCGAAGGTCGATCAAAGTGGCGAGCATTTGAAGAGGCCTATATCCAGCAGTGGACTTCAACGGGCAGATGATGATATAATAATATGACTTACTGCTTGACGCGGTCACAAGCGGACTGGCGGTGCACGGCGACGTCTGCTGGGGCCCGGCTGTGAATCTTCCGATACCCTCACAGTTTCACTTATAAAATCACCACATGGATACAATGTCAGTGAAGCCACTCCGACACACTACACTCACAGTATCGGTGTTTGTTCACGTCGGTCATTTTGGGTCGTTGAGCCATTGGACTAAGTAAGTAATTAGATTTGAAGTAGACTCACGATGACATGGGCGCCAGCGCAGGCAGCGAGGCGAGCGGCGGCGGCGGCGGGTGGCGGTGCGAGGGCGCGGGCTCGGGCGGCATCTTGTCGGGCATGTCGTTGTAGTAGTCGCGCTCCTCCAGCGCCGCGCCGCCCTCGCCCAGGCCGCCGCACCCGGCGCGTGCGCCGTTTATGTTCAACCTACCATACAAGCAAATGACAAATATGTCAAACACACACAAATTATAATAATAGTATAAGTGTAAATACATAATAAGTGCCAGACTTGAGGGTTTCAGTATCAAACGAAAAGTTTTTTCGACAACCTATTGGTATATTTGATGAAAAAACTACTGAACCTACATTCAGTGTTAATGCAAGAAATGTAAGATATACTACTCGTATTCTAAATAATTAGCTATTCACCTTCACCCAGATATCTCATTACAATGATGTGTGTTCATGATATCACATCCTCCACTCCTATTGTGAACATTGCAAATATATCAATAAGTTTGAAGAACTTATGACTCACACTGATAAAATTATATTTGTCAATCTTTAAAATAAGGAAAGTATTAGGCGTGTAGCACACACACTCAAGAGTCGAGGCGGAAGCGTTCAAGAGGCGCACCGCCTCTGACTTTTCTATACAATCAAATATGTCAACGCATACTGCCAGAGTCGCGGCGCAGTCGCGGCGCAGTCGAGGCGGCGGAGGTGCAGGGTCGAGTCGGCGACGCGGCGCGGGCGCACGGCACGCTGCCGCCCCGACCCCGCCGCCATTTTGTCATCGTCTTCTGACGACGACATATTGAATGGGTGTAAAGGACGCTCTGCACCTCCGCCTCGACTCTTGTATCACACCACCGCCTCGACTGTGCCTCGACTCCGCCTCGACTCTGGCAGTGTGCTACCCGCCTTACACATCAACAGCACATACACATCAATATATTTAAAACAAATGTATGAACAATTTTGATAAAAAGTGTAAAACTTTGTCATTGATGACCAAATACTTACGATGAAGGTTTCGTCAAAAACTCCTTGAAGCGCAACTCAAATGCCTGCCCAATAGTTGCAATTACATCTTGTGCCAACCGACCCCCACATTCTAGTACGTAGCAAGCCCTCCATTCCGTGGGTGGTGCCGATTTGGCTACATATGCCACAAAGTCTAAGGAATCAGCATCTCCGCCCGATGCGAATGACACTCTTGGCATGTCATGTCTAGCAACGGTTTTCTCCGCCTTCGAGGGCTGCTAATGTTATAGCTCTGGAAGAAACAGTGAGGGCCACGTTGGAGCCAGAGTGGGCCATGCGCGGGCGGGCGGCGAGGGCGCGGGCCGCCGCCTGACACACACGACGCTTTTTATCAGCAGACCTAAGTCCTGCTGCAGCACATACTCTGGCGATACATTCTCTAAGGATAAAGAAAAAATTATGCTACAATGTTTGTAAGTAAATTGAAATGATGATTTCAAACAGGAAATACCTGTAGGTCTCTTTTTAGCTATTAGTAAAAAAAACTGAAATATCAGACAATGAACCTTTGTGATGTTGTCTCAATATAATTATTTATTACTTGAACACTAAGTAACGGTTAAGGGTAAGTATCAGAATAATTTAGAATAGAAGTTATGGTAAAGCTACAATAAGCAAATAACCTTGGTATGAAGATCAATTTAGGCAACAAGTGTTTACTTTGATTTTGAGGTTAATAATAGTATTATTTGGTTTAATACTCACTTTGCAACTTGAGATCTTGTTTCAAAATCTAACTTTTTCATTGATGTCAACACCTCCATACAGCCAATGTACTGGAAAGAAAAACATACTCATACTTTTTGTATCATACAACACAAATACACTTTGGAATGTGGTATTTATGAAACAGATGTCTTTGAAGCAGATTGTTTACCTGGATATATGACATTATTTAATTTCTATTCAATTGTTACTTGAGTAAACCATACTAAGATAGGGGACTGCATCAGAATCTCGATGGAATTCATAGGTTGAAGTTTTTAAGGGAAGGGAATGCAGCTGCAGCTATTTTGTAGAGGGTTGGAAGTCAATACAAACACCATTAACGTCAAAACAAATTTACATATTATTATTGACAAGCCACTACATTCAAGCAGCACACACGGACTAAATATCACAAGGAAAGCTCACCCGGACCGCGTACGTGACTCCGTCGCTGGCAAGCACAGCATCAGGGTGAAGCCAGCCCCGCACCGGTTTCGCGACGAAAGACCCGCTATCCGCCATTTCTGCACCACCACACACAACCAGCAACTGTGCACACCTAATATTCTTCACACTTCGCTAGCCCTAAGCTATTTTAAATGCGCTTTCATTGTGATTCAAATCATTAATTCACGAGTGACACTCTTGATTCATACTCCACTATAAACAAATGCTATATCGGGACACTGGTAATTTTGATGGCGTTCACTGTTGGAGAGTTCATCAATAATAAAAAGCCTGAAAGTGTGTGAAATAATCACAATAGAAACAATAAAATATGTAATAAAAAATGTTCGGGGCAAAGTTAGATTACAACTTTTTGACATTTCTTTTGACACTTACCAAAGAGAATATAATCACTCCGTTTTAAGAGACGCCATTCCATACATTGGTCTGAGCTCGAGGTTTTTTTTTTTTCTTTTTTTTTTTGGGCACAGGTGAACATTGACAACCACACGGCATGAACATTGGTTTTATTAATGTTGGCATGACTGGTATTTGACAACTGACAGCGTTACGTAGTGATGGGAAACTGTCGATAGATTCCCACGATAGTTACTAGTGATGGGAAATATCGAAAAATATCGACAGCGGACAGGGTGCAGATCTTGTTATTTTTCAGATTTATTTTAATAGGGAAATAACAATTTTTAAATATTTCAAAACACATTTATTGAAAATTTAATTGGTATTAAACAATATTCATTGATGAATTCTATTTCTATTGTAATGCCTTCCAAAAAAATATATGAAATCGTGTTGAAAACAAAGTTTAACTTATTTGATACACGAGGCTAGTTTTCCAAGCCGGGACAATAAGCTAGTGTCAGCATACTTCTGGATTTACAGTGGACCAGCTTAATAATAATAGGAATATGGACAGTGATCAGTAGTGATCACTTCATCAAAGAAATATAATGAATGGAGACATCATAAAAAGATCCGACAAAAATAGCAAATAGATAATTGTCTGATCGTGACATTTATATGGTTTTAGAAAAGTGTCAGATTACTTACATATTGTTTTACTTAAAAGATTATTATTATAAACAGAATTGTCTATGACATCGTGGACCACACTACACCTTTCGGCTAAAAGTTCTGTCTGATCAGATGTTGGCCCTGGCGTTCAAACGAAGGTCCTGGGCATATAAAATGCGGTCCGGGTATAACAGATGGATTTCCAGATGAATCTGTAAAACATTTTAATTAAAATTATTGAATATTTTGATTAAGAGTGTAGTAAGATATTGTTATTACATATATTTTTAAACAAGCAGTATAAAAACGTACCTTTTAATTCAATCATTTTTAGATTTGTTCATTTCTTCATGTCAAAATGTTTACCGCAAACATACTTAAGTTGATGCAGTTTCTCTATTGGCATGTAAACAAGATCTCCTTAGCCAGCTCTAATCCACTTCAAGGACCTGAAATAAATTTTGAAGAAATTATACAGGGTTGTTTCTAAACCCTTGGCATCCTGCAAGCCACCTTGTGTACCGGCCATTCTGAACAATAGTGTGTTCTATGACTTTTGTAAATTCGCGAAAAAAAGTTACAAGTTTCATACAAAATCGTCGCGTGACTGAAAATGTTGTTCAGCAACTGTGCACACCTAATATTCTTCACACTTCGCTAGCCCTAAGCTATTTTAAATGCGCTTTCATTGTGATTCAAATCATTAATTCACGAGTGACACTCTTGATTCATGCTCCACTATAAACAAATGCTATATCGGGACACTGGTAATTTTGATGGCGTTCACTGTTGGAGAGTTCATCAATAATAAAAAGCCTGAAAGTGTGTGAAATAATCACAATAGAAACAATAAAATAATAAAAAATGTTCGGGGCAAAGTTAGATTACAACTTTTTGACATTTCTTTTGACACTTACTGGTGAATGAATGACCATAAATGCAGAAACGAACGAATGAATGGTTTTAGACGTAATATTTATCCTCTGTGGTTTAGAGATGTGCCAGATCTAGGACCAATGATTACTACTTGGTCCGACTTGGTCCTAGTATGTACCAAATAGTTCTTCCGTGGCATTTTGCGTGGATTGAAAACAAAATAATGTGTGACCTAATAGAATCGTGAAATTATGATGGGCCCACTGTGGCTTATGTAGGATATGATATGGTAGCCTCGTTGGTAAAATTTCGTTTTCAAGTTTTCAACGTTCAAAATCCCAATACCGGGTTTGTACGGTATTGGGATTTTGAACGTGTAATACGTAATACGAAGTAAAGTCAAGTATAAGTCCAAATTTTGTCTCACGGCACTGCAAAGGTCTTCTTCATAGAAATCAAGTCATCATCATTAGGCTTAATCACCACGCTTGCCTAAATGCGAATTGGTGATCACAAACCAGAGATAGGAAGGAGTATATTCGAATAATTCAAACAAACAAACAACTTTCCACGGAATGGTGGGATCCGGGACCCCGAGCTTAATTATGTGCCCCTGTGATTTGTGATCCCAGCAGTCGCCAATTCGGTTCACCACCCAATTTTTTTAAGTACTAAATTATGCTTAAAATATGAATATTATGAACGTTACACACGTTATAGCTGCTTGTAATAAAACTGTTGAAAACCAATTACTTTTAATACTTACCCAACATTAATACCATTGCAAAATTAATGGTCTTTCAAATTGTGTTTTTATAATGAATTATTCAAAGAAAAAAAACAGTAGATAAACATAAGTGGATCAATAGATTTGTTGTTACAATGTTAAACATTATTATTTTAAATAGAATAAAACTCTGTGTTTTGTGTTTGAGGTTTGTATAGAAAAATTTATATAAAATTTACAATTTGACAGGGTTCAAAGTTCATCCTCGTGTATTGGAACCCCAATAGTCGCGCACGATAATAATGATTCCAGAGATTTTTTTCCTGCGAACGCAGCGGTGTGGTATGAGCTTTTCCCGAGGGAAAGTACCTACAGTAGGTAGGTATGAGCTATGAATAAGAGATTCTTCAAAAAAGGATTATCGAGGGCCAGCAAAACGAATCTATCCATGCAAGTCCTCTGGAGTCGCAGGCGTTTATAGGCTGTGTGGTAGTCGTTTAACATCAGGCAAACCTCACGCTTGTTGGCCACCGACGTTGTATAAAGAATTACCGATTGCTGGTACCTATTCGGAATCAAATTCAGAACTAAACCTGTTTCCCTTACAAGTGTCAGTGATTTTGCTTTTTTCCCATGGGAAAAATATTGAACAATTTCAATATCACTCAGAGTCTAGAGACAAAGTGGTATTGTTGATGGATCAGTTAAGGATGATGTGATGATAATAAATAATAATATTAACACATACCTAGTTAACTTGTTAACATTGATTTTGTTTCAGTTCTGTTTGTTGGGGATTATCAAAAAATTACGACTTGCAAGAGAAGAAGTTTTGGGAAGATTATGAGTGAGATTTTTGATGATGTGATGTAAAATTTAATTTTTGCTGTTGCTTAAGTACCTAAGACCTCTACAATGCCACAGTCACAGACAAACGACAATGCCACAGTCCTGTAGTAAACGCTTCACAGAAAATAATTCGGTTGTTAGAAAAAAACTCGTAGTGACCACGGTATGGTTTCAGTCCCACTGGCTCTGACTGACGCGGATGTCAGAACTGGTGGAACTGAAAGCGGTTACCCTATCTACATATTATACTTACTGGTATAAAATAAATAACGTGGGTCGAGAGGTTTTCTATGGTCGAGGGTATAAAACATAAAGTAATAGCATAATTTTGTGGTAATAGTAAGCAAGGCATCGATAAGGGTAGGATATACAAGGTCTTTTGCGTTGTGGGTCATATCGGTCCATACTTTTATTACTCGTGTTTTGTTTATTTATTCATTAAATTGCATAATTGGTCACATCGTCTTAAAATTAAACTTTTTTAATTAATGCTGACTGCGACCTACATGACCCTTGCAATACTTACCTAGGCTTAATATTTTAATCAATAGGTAGGTAATCTTACATATTTTCAGGTATCAGAAGCACGTTGTTTAGGATTATTAAGTTATACTGTTAATTTTGTTTATAGCACATTGTCAATGACGTCGTTCGACTATTCGCCTGACCTGGTTTGGTCTTTATTCAAGAAGTAAGTGTACCTGTATAAAAAATATTTTTCATCTGCTTTTAAACCCTTGAGAAGAAAAAAATGCAAAAAAAAAGAAATCCTCTGATTGATTCCACTGGCTTTTGGTACCTACCTAACAGTTTAATAAGTGTATTATTTAATAAGTAAGAATATAAAATATAATAATACATACTCAAATGCTTTTTTAAATACATAACTTTATTTTTATACAGGGTGAACCGGTAAGTATTGGTTATTATTAATACCCGGACTATTACAATCGCTGCCTATATTTGTTTGAGAAGCAATAGTACTCGATGAGCCAATAATCGACCGACATCAAATCGATTAGCCAGCTGTCAGTCAGTACTGCTCGCTGCTCGCCGCATCCTTTTTTTATTCTGTGGTGCGCCTAGTCGCCTGTCAAATAAAGAGTCGGCCGGACGCTAAAATAATCGAAGCTCAAGCCAGTTATCAAATAAATAAAGTACATTTAAAATCCGCATTGTCGTATCAATGCGTGAATGTGCTATCATAAATAAATTTTAAATGAATAAAATAGGTCCATCGATCTACATACGATCGCTCATAAATATTGATAGTGGTTTATTTTCCCGCCAAAATGTTTAAATATTTTTCATTTTGTGTATTTTCTATGTTTTTGAGCTTTGGGCTGGGTACTGTAAATCCTGGTCCGAAATATCCACCAACAAAAGGAGAACCGTGGCCAAAACCTCAGTATCAAAAAACGACACAGCTGTATTATACATTCAATCCACAGAAGTTCACAGTGAAAGTAAGCATTTTTTATATTTTTCATTAATTATGTTAAATTAATATTTGTTTATCATAACACGTTGGCTTATAAGAGCCTCATACCTACGCATAGTTTATTTTGAACCCACGTTACAGAGAGATGGCAAAGTTGCACTGCTTTGTTCAACGTATTGATTTTTATAATCTCGTTCGGATAGATAAACTTTGAACCCGGGTCTTTTTAGTTTCCGTCTATTCATAATATATTTTACTCATATAAAGAAGCTTAGCGTATTATAATATAAACTGATTAAGAAATAAATATAGTTTTAAAATTCTAATGATTATTAATGTAAATAATAAAACATCCTAGTTATCAGAATCTTGGCGATATTTTCTTTTATAGGTCCAACCATACAGGCCATAATGTGATAAGTGCATGCATATGCATTGAGAAAATGAATTTTAATTAGTTATTATGTATTCATTTTCTTCTTTTAATATTTACTCTGGTAAACCACCTGTTTCACTAAACTGGTTTTTGCTATTTATCGATTACCTACAATACGACGACGCGGTATGTGTAGGTATTTACCTCATCATTTCAGCCAATACACGTCCACTGTTGGACATAGGTACCTATCTATCCCCCAATGTTCTTCGCACAGATCGGTCCTGTGCCGCCGGCATCGAGGGAATTCACGCGACCTTCACAAAATCGTCGTTTCTTGTGTGGGGGGGGGGCTTGTGGGGGGCCCCTCTTGGCATTAAGTTCGCCTATTGTACGAAGTTTTGTGCAATAAAGTTTCAAATAAATAAATAAATAAGGGGAGGTGGGGGCTGCCAGGACTGCGACTTTCTGTCAACACCAATTTTGTAAAGAAAATTGTGAACTGATTTTTTTTTTCTGTACGCGGGCTCCACTCGAGGCCGGACCTTTTCTGCCCCAACGGCACCGTTCTCGTCGCATTGTGCCCTACACATTGCCACTTGAGAAGCGCAATTCTCTGGACTGTGTTTGCGATCTTCTCGTACCAACTATTTACTGCTAATGATATTTTTCTGTACAAATTCAATTGGGACAAACCTACCGGTATAGACTGAATGAATAGATGCTATAGCTTTCTCTATAGCGTCCTTAACAAACACGTTCTTTCAGTCTCTCATTACAGCCCGGTGATACCTACCTATTCAGAGCTGGGCATAAGTCTTATCCTAAGGATTTCCAATGAACAAAGGTTCATATAAGACTTATGCCCAGCACCGTATTATAGAAAGAGCTCAGTGACTCTCGCCCACGTCTATATTTGACTACGCTACATCTCCGAAAGAGCTCTTTAGTAGGTAGACTGCTTTTAAGTAGGTAGATGCCTGGACTACTTGGTGAGCGTCTCCCATGACTCGGTCTGTAGTTATGTCGAGACGAAAAACACCGCATCAAAGTGATTCACGCGATTTCACCAGGTAGTCAAGCCACCTCATGACGCGCATACTACAGCTGCCTTTCAGTCTAGTCACAGTGAAATTGAAAACATATTTGTTTTCGTTAACAGGCAACAAATCAAACATGCGAAATCCTACGAAGTGCGATGGAGCGTTACGCCTTCATCGTGAGGAACACCAACAACCTAGACCTGTACCGGGTGCCGCACCAGTCGCGGCGCAAGCGAGTCCTGCAGGACGTCGTCCAGGAGCGGAACAACCACATGGGGCTACTGCGGGAGCTGATCATAGAACTGAACGCGCCTTGCGAGGAGTACCCGCATTCCGCTATGGATGAAAGTTGTGAGTAATTAATCGATTCGCTACATCACACAGGAGCGGGATATCACCAGGGGATAATGCAGGAGTTGATTATAGAAACTGAAAGCGCCCTACGAGAAGTACCCGCATTCCGCTATGGATGAAAGTTGTGAGTGTTTAGCAGATTCCTTAGAGCGTTGAAAAGTGCGCCAACAACAAGGGGCTTATGCGGGAGTTGATCATACAACTTACGCGCCGTGTGAGAAGTAGGTTTTAATTGAGATTAAAGTTTTGACTATGTAACAGATTTCCTACAGTTCATAGGTAAGTACAACCTCCAATTTATCATAGATCTGAACGCGCCCTGCAAGGGTATGATGTACCGCCCGGTAATTCAATATGTAGGTATGTAAGTTGTACGTAAATTTTTAACAGACTCCGCCTCTAGGCCTGTGGATACCACCATGGGCGAATGTAAGTAACATACGGACGGACAGATAGACAGACATGACGAATCTCTAAGGGTTCCGTTTTTACTATTTGGCTCCGAAACCCTAAAGGCTAAAGTTATTTTTGTACTTAGGTAGTATTCTTAGAATGTCGTGCATGCTAATTAAGTAGGTTCCTATCTAAATTGTAAAATAACTAAGTAACTAATAATTGCATACCGTGAAAAATAAGTAGATAAGTGCGTATTTTAGCATAATTGCAGAGGCCTTCCGATTTTTTATGGCTGCCACGTATCATTAACAATTTAGCTATCTAGTGCATTGAATTGTTTTACTCTTTGAAAATATAATTAACTAGCGGCCGCCCGCGACTTCGTCCGCGTGGAAAAGTAACTTTTTACCCCCCTTTTAACCCCTTACAACCCCCATTTTCGCAATAAAAAGTAGCCTATGTCCTTTCTCAGGGTCTAGATCATCTGTATACCAAATTTCATTTAAATCCGTTCAGTAGTTTTGGCGTGAAAGAGTAACAGACAGACAGACAGAGTTACTTTGGCATTTATAATATTAGTATGGATTATAGTTTAGAATAGAATAGAATAAAAAAATATTTTGTAACTGGAGGCCTCCGGCTATTATTTTATTTATTTATTTTTCTTTTAAATATGTTAGTTAAGTTAAATATCTACTATTTATTGGTCAGTTACCTTGGTTTTATTATTACATGGACACGCAATCAGCTTGTTATGTAATAGTAGTCTATGTCACCACAGACATTGAAATGTAAAATGTATCGGCATACAATGTATGTATTAGCAATCTAGGACAAAAATCGCTGGAATAGGAACCCATGGCACAACTATAGAAAGATACCTTACTTAGTATACATAGCATAGTATAGCACGGATAGGATCAGCACAGATAGTTCAAATCAAATTAATACAGACAGACCTTAAACTATGAAGAGGTCTTATGAATCTTTTTTTACAACCTTATTTTTATATTTTGGTCTAATCCTATCATGTAGCAATGACTTGAATTCTAAGTAGGTATATTGAAGGCCTTTGCCCTGCAGTGGAACAGTAGATCTTTAGAATGGCTGATAACTTTTTTGCTGCTAGGTACTTTTTGTTGAAAAATATTGAAGATGTTGATGTGATCTGTTTCATATATAGTTCGTTTCGTTAGTTACCTAATTAGTGAACTGGGTTTCAAGAGTAGGTATATCAGATTTGTTTTATGCAAAATAAAAAAAAAATTATATGACATAATAGGACATGTATCCAATAGGTTCATTCTTTATAGTCACTTGGATCTTGAACAAGAAACTCTTAATGATAACCCGATTACGGATTGTTGACCTCGAGCTATATGTCTGTGTTGAATGACCGCTTAAGCGAAATCATTAAATTAATATGAAATATCTGTTGTTGTTTTCTATCCACTAAGATAATAAGGTCAGAAAAACAATTGGAATTTTTATCGTAAGTAAGTAGTATTCTACATATTTAGATACCTATCTACATGTTTACTTCGTGTAGCTACTGAGGGTTCCAAAAATAGGATAACAGGTCACTTGGTTTGGTTAGTGTACTATGGGTGGCTATTACATCAATTCGCTTGTGGTATGTGTGTTTCCTCTTTCCACAGTACTTACCAGATCTATTTATTAAATTTAAAACTGCTATATTTTGAAACATTTTCAGATGATTTGGTCATTGCGAGCAAAGCAAAGCTAATCAGTTCTTCTATTTGGGGCATATTAAGAGGGCTGGAGACATGGACTCAACTATTCTATTTTACGGATGATTATAATGTAAGTTGTAGGGTTGTAAAAAAATATAATATAACCTAGTTGATGGTGAGTATATAATTGACGGCCTGCTACAAGATGGGATGACGACATTCGAAGGCTGGCTGGAGTGAGCTGGATGAGAGTGGCCGAAAATCGGGAGCGGTGGACTGCATTGGGGGAGACCTATGTCCAGCAGTGAACGAGCGTGGGTTGCTGATGATGATGATATAAATGATTTTTAGGTACTTTAGGAAATCTTTTATGGTTTTCTTCGTCTAGTCCGATGGCACATTTGGTAGTTAGTAACCTTGCTTCTTATGCCACTGTGGGTTCGATTCCCAACCAGGAAAAACATTTATGTTATGTCCACTGGACTTTGTTCAGTTCGTGTAGTACCTATACCTTATGTATTTTAACATAATATGCGTAAATATTGCAGGAAATACGTATCAACGAAACGTCCATAACAGATTTCCCGCGGTTTCTCCACCGTGGTCTGTTGCTGGACACGTCGCGCCACTTCGTCTCTCTGTCCAACATCCTGAAGACGCTGGACGCTCTCGCCATGAACAAGATGAACGTGTTCCACTGGCACATCGTGGACGACCAGAGCTTCCCGTACCAGAGTGAACGGTTCCCGGAGTTGAGGTAATAATGACCACATTTTTCAGATCTAATCACAAATAAGTAGGAACTTATTAGTTTTTTGATTATTCTATGTATATTAATGATGCTTTTGGTCAATTTCAAAGTACTAGACCAATCAAACAATAAAATCTACCACGACCGTGTTTTGTGTTATTTCAGTGCGAGAGGTGCCTTCCACCATACGATGGTGTACACAAAGAAAGACATAGAAATGGTAGTCAAATTTGCACGGGATCGAGGAATCCGGGTCATACCAGAGTTTGACGTCCCTGGTAAGATAAAAGTAATTTTTACTGTATTAAAGTGGTTACTACTCACTTATATAGTTACTTAATATAGAGGTCACTTACTCGAACAGTACGTTCAGTACTCGTACCTAATTCATTTTTTTCCATTGATCGTCCGACCGATCGTGTTAAACTCGTTACAGATGTAATATTGGTGTATTGTAATCTAATCTAAAATCCAAAAATAGACAACGCTAGTTGAAAAACTCTGAAGTCAGGATCAAAATATTACGGTTCACGTCATACGTTTCGGTATACGTCATATTATTACTTATTTTTTCTTACAATAATATTTTTATTAGGCACGATGTTTCCATGAATGGAACTGTGTCATTGTTCTGTCCAATTCACCACACATTGAATTCTAATCATTAGAAGTCAAGTAAATCGTAGGTATTGGCGTAGACTGCATGTAGTTATAAATTGTGCGTAAACACTATTTATCAGTGTGACCTCCATCGTTGAAATTACTAAGTGCATTTATCGTTCAGTAAATAACACAAAATTTTTCGAAGAAATTGATATTACTTATTTATCCAGCAGTTGTTGTTACCAATTTTTTCCTTTTTAATGTGTTTGTTCAGTGACTGTTTTACTCTCTTCTATACTATGTATTTATAAAGATAAAAACAACGATGAGGCTTATAGGTAAACCGTAGAGGCGAAATACTTGCGCGATGAAATCGACACCCAGCGCCATCTATTGGCGAAGCAAAATTAATTCACCGAAACGAAGTGAGGTAGGGCAATCTTTAATATTATTATGCAAGTGTTACCTACGTTTTTTTGTACACCGCCTAAGTAGGTTGTAGGTAGGCCTTGGGATCAGGTCAGATCAATGTAATATTTATTTTATTGACTTTTACACTATTATATTAATCGCATAGGCCACACCCGATCATGGGGCGAGGCGTACCCCAGCGTGCTAGCGAAGTGCTACAACCGTCACGGTAAGGAGATCGGCCTCGGCCCCATGGACCCCACCAAGAACATCACATACAAGCTGCTGCAGGAACTCATACAAGAGGTGGAAAAGTGGTTCCCTGACAAATACTTCCACATTGGTGGAGATGAGGTTGAATTGGATTGCTGGTAAGTTTGTTTAGAAATATTAGGTATTTGAGAAGGTATTTTTGCTTGTTCCGTAATGTCCCGGGCGCGGTGCCGAGAGCGGATGCGGACCCGCTACCTAAGGCCGCGTGTGCGTTTTGTACTGTAGACACTTGGATATATGGTCATATGTTTGATATATTTGATTACCGCATTCGACACCGCGCTTGTGAGTCAACCTCTCTACTAGCAATGATAGTGATCGGTCAAATTTAGATTAAATCAAAATAGAGTTGCTCTTTTTGATTGAATCTAAAGGGTTAAATGTTCAACTGCTCATGGCTTTGTAGTCATAAGTAAGCCATAAGGCTAGCGAAAACCAGAGCAGGGTTTCGCTAATACGTCCCACTCGCCAAATCTACATAATTATTGGTACGTTACCTTTACATGTAAAAGACATCTACGGAAGACCTGCGTCGTGACGAAGCACCATCGCCAATGCTGAGTAGTTAGCCCTATTCACGAGTACAATTATTAAGTCTACTTTCTGTATAGCAATTTTCGTAAAGAGGTGCAATTGTTACTTTTGAATAAATCCATTTTTATTTCATTTATACACTCTACTTTTAACTTTTAACTGCGCATTTTGTCATGAACAGGAGTTCGAACCCCGAAATCTCGAAGTACATGGAAGAGCATAACCTGACTACATCCCAGCTCCATGGCGTGTTCATGAGTAACGTGATGCCCTTGTTGGGAGATAAACTGAAAGGAATTGTTTGGCAGGTAATTGTGAATGCTCTATTCAAAATACAAATACCAGTATTGTATTATTTAATAAACTGAAAACACGAGTGATTAATCGTCTTTCAGTAAGCAATAATATCGTTGATAGCATTGCGTAATATTATAACATAAGCTGACCGACCAATGATCGGTCATCATCTGTCCCGTTGTCCGGAAATATAGCGCCGGGACGCAAAATTGTCCCGTTTTTGTGGGTATTAAAATTAACCAAGTAATCACAAAAAATAACACAGATGCAATTAAGTGTTTATTCAAAGAATGTTGGTCCAGGATCCAGAAACGATCGGAATCAAAGTACCTTATTGAATAGTAGGTATATAGTTAATAATACCATACCTCAAACCAATGATTGAAATATTGTTAAATAAATAACGAGTATAAATAAAAAAAAACATTATATAAATACTATACGTTATTAATACGTTTTCAGGAAGTCTTCGACAATGGCGTAAAGTTATCTCCTGATACTCTTGTTCAAGTTTGGAAAAATGGTTGGGTCGACGAGATGATTGCAGTAAGTTCCCATTTACTTATTTTCTAATTCTTACCTTTTTTGGCTTTATTCTCTTTTATATTGAAAGAGATTCTCCTCTTCTGTTATTCTAAGTGCGATGGTAGAGAACGCGTCTTCCATAGAGGGCATAAAAGTGGCCGTTTTTAGCAATAATTAACATTATTGTTACTTGTCGCATGTTATAAATATTGTATTGCGTCTTAAAAAATCCAATCTACTTTTATCTAAGTCTGTACATAATGTTTTCTTAAAAAATATCATATTTTCGCCACAATCAGTGTAAATAGGTTGGCGGCGCTAGTTTCATCAATATAGCCCCTTAAGTGCCTATGCCTACTATGCCTACTGAGATAGAACATTTATTCCAGGTATTACAAGCAGGTCACAAAGTGATATTCTCTGCGTCGTACTACTTGGACCACCTGCAGTCCGGGGGGCGACTGGACCGACTTCTACGTCGCCGACCCGAGGCAGATGGTGGTGAACAACATCGGCAACGCGAGCCTGGTCGACAACATCGTCGGGGGAGAGGCTTGCATGTGGGGAGAGGTCGTGGATGATACTAACATCATTAGCCGGTAATTATGAGGTTTTTTTTATGTGATGGGGGACCGGAGAGCAAATGGATTACTTGATGATAATGGGGGCTACCGCGAGTGAAAAATCCGTTAGATGGCGTAGTGTCCAAATTCAATGTCATTGGTCGTTTAGTGACATTATGACATCTCACATCAAAAATAATCACCGTGTAGTTGGACCTCAGTCTACAGGTAAGCCATCTAACGGAATTTTCATACGCGGTAGCCCCCATTCCTCGATGACGCAACGTCAGCCAGTGGTAGGTTGATGGAGTTACAATTCTTCTAGTTAATCAAGTGGTCAAGAACATTAGATGCCATTTTTTTATATGATAGGTGGCAGACTAGCAAGAGACGAACGGATCACCTGATGTAAGCGATTGCCGCCGCCTATAGACACCTGCAACACCAGTAGAGTTACAAGTGCGCTGCGAACTTAAAATCCTTTCTTTTCGATCGGGGCTTCGGGTACCGGAGGAAAGGGGACCCTCAAATCGACCGATTTGCAGCGCACTTGTGACTATACTGATGTTGCAGGTGTCTATAAAAAAACTAAAATCCAACTACGACAAAAAACGACGCTGAAAAAGTATAAAACAAGCCTTCGTTGTCAATTTACAATAATGTCATACAATACTATTCTGAAGTGGCAAATTCACTATGTAGAGATAAATTTTCATGTTTGGAATCCGCAGTCACACGTTGTCAAAGTGCTACGGTAGGTAGGTAGGTAATGTAACGTGTGACTACGCCTTTCCGAACATGAAAATTTATCTCTGATTATGAAAATTTATGATATGTCATTTATCGAATTCTGGTAGTTTAGAAGTTACGTGGAAACAGATGAACATACATACATAGCCTGTCAAAATCATAACCCTCCTTTTGCTTTGCCGTAGTCGGGTAATGAACCATTATCGTGTTATAGAACGTGGCCCCGCGCCAGCGCGGTGGCGGAGCGTCTGTGGAGTAAGGGCGTGGCGGGGCGCTACCAGGCGCGCGCCGACGCGGTGGCCGCCGCCGCGCACCGGATTGAAGAGCACACGTGCCGCATGCGCCGCCGCGGCGTGCGCGCGCAGCCGCCTAACGACCTGCGTGCTGCGTCGGCGCGATATAGTGTGTCTCTTTCATCATCATCATTTCAGCCTTAGGACGTCCATTGCTGACCATGATGCCTCCCCCATCGATCTCCAGTCTGACCGATTGGAAACGACTCTGACAATCGCGACGCAACGTAATAATGGAGCCACACCCTTAATCATAGCAAAGTCGTTCAACGCAATAACGCGCCATCTAGCGTAGGATAGTCGGAAATTCATTTTTGCCATTGTTTCTCCTAATGAACAATGTCATCCATCCATCCATCTCGCGGGGGGCCGTCCTACGCCTTTTCTACCCTACGTGGTCTCCGTTCGACAATCTTTTGGCTCCAAAAAGCTCCGTCAATGTAGGAGAATGGCTCAATGAGGGCTATCTAGTGTGAAGAATCCGCTGGCGGAGCGTCTGTGGAGTAAGGGCGTGGCGGGGCGCTACCAGGCGCGCGCCGACGCGGTGGCCGCCGCCGCGCACCGCCTCGAGGAATACCGTGCCGCATGCGCCGCCGCGGCGTGCGCGCGCAGCCGCCTAATGGACCCGGCGTCTGCGTCGGCGCGATATAGTGTGATTGAGTCTCTTTCATCATCATCATTTCAGTCATAGGACGTCCATTGCTGACCATGATTTTTTTTTTTATGTGATAGGTGGCAGACGAGCAGGCGGATCCTGATGGTAAGCAACTGCCGCCGCCCATGGACACCTAACACCAGTGGATTACAAGTACGCCGCCAACCTTTTATCCCCTTCCCCCAGGTGGGCCTCCTCACTCACTCGACGAAACACGTACTGGCTGCTTCACGCCGGTTTGTCTGTGAGGCAGTGGTATCACTCCGGTCGAGCCGGCCCATTCATGTCGAAGCGTGGCTCTCCCACAGATGCCTCCCCCATCGATCTCCAGTCTGACCGATTGGAAACGACTCTGACAATCGCGACGCAATTTAATAATGGAGCCACACCCTTAATCATAGCAAAGTCGCTCAACGCAATAACGCCAGAAAATCGCCAAATTCCACAATGAAACTGACGCCATCTCGCGTAGGATAGTCGGAAATTCATTTTTGCCCTTGTTTCTCTAACGAACAATGTCATCCGTCCATCTCGCGGGGGGCCGTCCTATGCCTTTTCTAAGACCTTTTGCAGCGGCATATGGTCTTATCTTACCGGCTGCGTCCGATTGCTTCCACTTACATTTTTACATCTGCGACAAAGATATTTTGTCTCATGTTATCATGTATGACATTGATAGTATGGTGTAAATACTGCAAATCATGTTTAGTTAAGTAGGTATACCCTTCCCAAGAAGACAGCATTTGGTTTTTGTCATCCACCAAAATACCTTAGCACTCAAGATTATCACGAGTAAAAAATATTCATAAAAAGTTTATGTTACCACGCTATATTTTTCATTATCTCATCTTTTTAACTGTGCCACAGAATCTGATTTAGCATCCTTACGAGTGTCTGTAATTAGTAACCTACAATACTTATTATTTAACTAATAATAACATATTTTCTGTCAGACCTGTGTAATTTTAATGACATACCTAGTACCTATTCATACGGAAGCACAAATGTCTTTACTTACTTAATTGCTAAAAAACACCGATATACTTTTTATTAAGAAGAAAAAATATAGTGTATAGTTTATACTGTTGTTTTAGAATTTAATTTTAATTCCATATTGTTATCATTATTTTATTATAATATAAATAAATTTCATATGTTTTTATTTAATAATTTAGAAATGTATTAATTACTACTACATATCATGTTTGGAATGAGAGTAATTTAAATAAAAATGTAAAATTATTAAAATGTGTGCTGTTTTATTATTCATTGTGAAAAATGTGAAAATTGTCTTCTTTCAATCTTCATTTGGCAAAAGTTAAGTCTGAACCGGGACTCTGCATGTGAATGTGACACACACAGGGTACTGCGCCACCGACACACGTGATCTCCAAAGGGACCAGTAGGCCTAACATGCGCACCGCGACCACAGAATACATAATAGTAGATACATAATGTACGGCGACAAATTTGTCGACTCTCGTTCGCGAGAGCGTATCCTTCTATCCCGCTCATCGCTCAGTCGGAGCGAGAAGCAACTTGCACCGACCAAAGATTTAGCATCGATACAATACGAGTGTCGACAATTATCTCGTGTTAGCCCGGCAGGACCAGTTGAAATAAAATATGAAGATTACGATTGCATACAGCTACCTCTCGCACCTCTCGTGTAGACGGCAGGCAGTTTACGGTATCATTACATCTATCTACCCACTGGTCGTTTTGTACAGAGTATACAGATGGCGCTACTAGCATCCGGCGCGCTACGAGAAAACCCGGGGGAAAATTAGTTCCTCGTGTGATATTAGCGACGCAGACTTGCTACGATTAAGATCTACGAGATCCACGAGAAAATAATCCGTTTATTTTTATTATACTCGTAATATCTATCATTATTTTTACTACCTGATCCTTTCTTACTGTTTTTTATTTAGAATAAACAATCGCATCAAAATTGAAATAATTGTAGGTTAAACGAAATCGAGTTCAGAAGATCCTCAAAGCCCACCAATTGGTGGTACCTACCTAAACAATTCATTGAATTGTAAATCTCTAAACGCTGGAATATACGATTTAGGTCAGTAAGGGAATGAAAAAATAGCAAACAACACAAATTCTCGAAGAACTTCGTAATGTAAGTAAGTCCCTCAAGTAATCATGTCACTTGACGAAGTTTCCTCAATAATGTTAATGTTTTATAAAAATCGGACAAGAACATTTCAAGAGTGCGCGTTTGATTTATATCGGGCCCCGGGCTGAGTGCGCCCCGGGCAGAGTACGTCCCGAGCTGTTTGTTTTTAATAACGCGACATGAATAGCAAAGTTGGCTCGTTTAGAAGTTTCGTCGTTTTACCGGCCGATGTTTTCAACCCCCAACATAATCCGAATAACTTTACTTACTTGCCGCGTAAATTGAGCGACTTGAACACTGAGCTACATAGTCAGTTAGACACGCTTTGGTTTGTTTAATTTTGGCAAGTATGTAAGTAGGTACGTAGGATGTATTACATTTTATTTATTACATGAAGCTCGGTCGTCGATCGCGTGTTCGTTTGTCGTCTCTAGTAAGTATAAAAAAATCTCGATTAGCACTAAGGTTTGGTGCGGAAGGTTCCAGATTCGATTGCAAGTCTGGTCAAAAAAAAAATTACTAGGTAGTATATACTGTTCTGAATCTATCTGGGTGTATTGGGAGATGCCCTAGATGACCGATTATCTAAATCGGTCGTCACAATTACAAGGAACAATCTAATTACACGTTTATGGGCATCTACGATCTAATTGATGGTCTATGTCGAATTCGGTATAACTCTCCGATTAAGTAAGTATGTAGCGTTACCTGAGATTGCAACAAATAGGTAGGTTAGGTTAGGTTAGGATTTTGCAATTATGACCCATGCATTTGCAAGATTAGGACCCATGCAATCATAAAAATCGTAACATCTTTACGATCAATGATGCGATTTTGTTTCATGACATGACAATGATCAAACCGATTTCTCGTTTGCAATCGTTTACAAACGATAGATCATTGATTGTGTAGGTATTGGTGACGCATTTACGTATTTAGGTCCGACTCAAAAATAAATGTCTACATTTCTATAGATACTTATCCTTTCAGTTCGTAATAGGTAAAGTAATACCATGAATCGCTATGCAAATTTTGTCGAATCAACGCGGCCCTTGAAAGGCACTCAAAAACTTCAGAGGCGGGTAAATGCGCAATTAAAACATGAATTTTTCGTAAAGCACAATGCCCTAAATGGCCATAGCCCGCCCAATAAAAGGTTTTGGTTAAAAATTATGTTTTTAATTATTTTTATTTGTCAACATATTCGTTTTACCCCTAAAGTCCAAAATAATTTATCACACTAAATAAGTTTTGAATTGAGCTCACTAACACAGGAATCATTCTTTTCCTGGAAGTGCAGAGCTGAGTTGCCATTTTAGAGCCAAACGTCAATTAAATCGATTCTTATCGATTAGAGTACACACCACTACTCAAGGGGGCTGATTTTTAAGGATCTAAATAAAAGTACCTAAGGACGCGTTATTTTCTTTATTTATTCAAAATAGAACAATTAATAACAGCTCATGATTTCCCATAATGTCACCATGTCAAAAGCAGCCTAACTGCTGTCTTTTTTCAGTGAGTGAAGGTACCGGAGACTCAGCGAGGGTTAACCATACTTGAGAAATAGGGGAGGTTACCGTCTTTCGCGCTTTTTTATCCAGTGTCGTGACAGATTCCCTGCGTCACGCTTGGGGGCCAGTATGGCAAACCCAACGGATAGGATACCACGAGGATACTTCATCCATTGTCTACCGTTGGCTACCATTTTATTTACCACCAGGCTGAATGGAGCCAATAAAAGTAAAAAATAATAATAATAAATATCCCAGGACACCAATTAGGTACACATCAAACAATATGAATGTATTTTTTTAATAATTTGAAACAATCGATATTGATTACTGTTTCATTTATTCAAAGGTATCGATTGTTATATTTAGTGGCAACCCCACTTACTTATATTATTTATCTATGCCACTTACAATACGTCAAACGTCATTTTACGTAAATTCACGTTAATTCTCGAGTTTTGAACTTTTGAAATTGAATATAATATTTTTATTAAGTAAAACAACGAATTGGCATAAAAATGGACTCCGGTGATCGATCTAATCCTGAAGACCTTGGCTTGAACATGGATTCCGCTCCCGCTTCCTCCGCAACCACTCGCCCGCCATTATCGCTGAGGTGCAAAATCTCATTCAATGATGGATTAATGCAGTGGTAAATAATTATCGTAATATCTTTTGATTGTTTAACAATTACAGTGGACAATATGATTGTATTTATGGGCTTTTTCATTGCAACAGGTATTAACAAGCGACGACATGGTGTGTAATTCTTGTTGGACAGCAGCTTGGAGTGAAATAAGACAGCCTACTTCTGCAGATCAACAAAGTGCACCAATTGTTGGTCATACACATGTATGCATCTCCTGTGGACGGTAGCTTTTACGCAGAAGATCACACACATTGACAAATACCAGACCTCGTGTGGATCGTATTAGATAAGATATTAGAATAGATTACTCGTCAAATTGCACCTCGTGAGGTAAGTTTTTGACTTTATTAAGGTTGCATTTATTTGTGTTGAAAATCCGATCGGTGTTGATTTGATCAACAGTAATAATACAGGTTGTGCAGCAATACAACAATACTGTTGCAATTGTATTGTAGGCCGTCGAACTGTGGGATGCTGTGCCCACGTCTTGTCGGTGATCTGGTATTTGGGATGGGCTCGCCATGAAAGTAATATAGCAGCACCTGCGCAATTTCTGAATGACGTCTTAATTGTTTATGACGATGAATAAAGAACATTTT